>OY755190.1:4505629-4561869 GCA_963576735.1 Bedellia somnulentella
ATGGTGTTCTTAGTAGAGGAAGGCCGCATAAGACGTTTGGGAACCAAATCAAAAAAATGTAAAGGGCACTAAGTTGTTGTATTTTATACAATCAACAAAGATAAATTAATAAAACAACAATGCATTATCGCGCTATATATATGTAAAACACACTATATTAACAAAAAACACATATTGGGATTTTACATTTTTACATTCACTGCAATACAGAAAACACCCACACTTATGTCATGTTAAAAAACGCATTAATCCCCAGCGTTCCTGCTAAGCGAGGAGCCACGTTTAGCTACGGCGGGAGTCGAATACGTGGCCACGGTGCGCTGCGAGAACCCCACGCCGCTGGGCGAGCGACGCGTCTCTACTAGCGATGCCACGCCTGACGATAGCAGGTGAGAAATACTTACTAAACACTGCTCAATACATACGATAGAGCGCACACTATAGCGGACTCACTCGCACATAGCAGGGTCTCACTCATATTCCTACATCGCGGTATCTAAATTTTCTCTAGCTAAGCATAAATACAAATTGTAAGTTGGTACAGGGGTGTACTGGCCAGTTTATCTTTGCTGTTCTCATACTTACTTATCAACCTGTATTATTTTACACACTGCTCAATACATACGTAGGAGGAATGGCTAAACACCTTTTAAAGTGAAGAGCAACGTTTAGTGGGGTTGGGGGGGGGGGGTGAGGACAAGTTTCTACTAGCGATGCGACGCCTTGACGATAGCAGGTGACTGACTAAATACTCACCAAACAAACACCCACGCTGGTAACTATATACCTGTCCTTACTGGCTGAAAGGTTTAAGGACGCAGAGGTTTAAGCAGTAAGTATACATTGTGTATTCCGAGTACACAGTTACAGACTTTGGACCTCATCGCTAAAAGCCGTGCGCTCTGATGACAGATATTTTGCTAGCATCAGTTGTCGTCGTAGCCAAAGATTGCTTCGTGGCATATACCATTGCACGAATAATAGAAAACAAAAATATTTCACAAGTTTTGTTAAAGTTAAGATAGTTACTTACCTAGAGAGTTATTCAATGTTATGACAAATAATATTTAGGACCATAAAATGTCGTAATTTTCTTATAATGATCAGCACTTTGATCAAACTTGGCATATCGAATTGTCTCTGTCAAAACCGCAAACTTGTCTATTGTTGGGAGAGGTAGTTTCGCCAATCACGGACTGTTCGAGCAGCTAACCAGTATTTAACATAAACGAACTGCTAGGGCAACTGCTGTCTTCAGCTCAAAGTTGGCATTGATAACTCGAAACATTTTAAATGCTCGAGCAGTCCGTGTATGTTTGTACTAAATTTATCCTGGCATAATGTTTCGTTTGACACTTAATACTAGCTTTAGTTATAAGTGGAGTAAGATTCGTAATGTACGCTAATAGTAAACAGTAATCGGTCAACAATTAAAGTTAGGTTAAGTAAGACAGACATTAGGAAAAACAACTCAAACTCAACATTCGCGCCATATAACCCCGATATGTTCATTTGTCAACTGGTGTCCAGAAAGACTTTTTGCTTAAAAAGTTTAAAGGCTAGGTTAAGCAAAAAGTCGTTCAAAGTCTGATCGTCGATGTTTAAAGTTCAAACATATACGATATACGTCAATGATGAGTATAGGTCCCATGTGTATGTAATTTAAAACAATTCTTTTATTTCACTACACTCATTAACTGTATACTAACATGTTTTTGCATATGTGTGTCTACATATCTTTGTAAGATGTAAATAATATAACAGAGTATTGTCCTCAGACGCGGCGCGGCGGGCGGCTCGTCCCCGCTGACGTACACGGCGCGCGCCACGCTCGAGATCGCGCCGACCAAGCAGGTGCGTAGCCCTTCCCTCCAGCCCCCCAACAAACTTCAAGAAACACCGTTATTGACACCCCAAAAACATCAAGAACCACCGTTTTGCGCCAACTACAAAACTAAGGAGATGAGCCGTGGATCTCCCAGTTTAGGACGACAGAAACATCTACCCCAAAATGAAGGTCTACCATTTTGCGCGGATTACGAGAGCACTGCGCATTCGAGTCGCGGACCTCCCGGACGAGTAGATATGACACGACGACATAAATATCAACCCCAAAATAAAGATCGAGACCCACCGTTTTGTGCCAACTACGAAACCGCCCAGATGAGTCAAGGTCACCCTGGACTTATAGTAGATAGGAAAAAAAACCAACAAAATAAAGATCAAGATGCCCCGTTTTATGCCGATTATGAAAGCACTGCTCATATGACTCGTGGACCGCCCGGACTTCTAGTTGATCGGCGACTTCTATGTAGTCCATACTTTGCGGCGCAACCAAGTAGGGATGCTTCGAAGAAACGTTTTGTTGATTTGCATAAGACTGAAATTGTTGGTTACGATAGTGCTTCCACTTTTAGTAGCGGTAATTCTAAGTCAGCTAACCGTAGCAAAATGAAAAATAAATCTAAAAAAATACCAAAGAATAAATATCAAGAAGCATTAAAAACTACAGATTCCAAATATTCGCAAGTAGAAAATTTCACGGTAAAATCATGCGGAAGCCGTCAAAAGCATTCAGCGCTCGAGTCGTTTGATGAAGTTAAAGAAAAATTTGAAAACATTGTTGGTCAAAAATTCAAAGTTATCAATCCGAGAAATATAAGGCCAATGACGATAGGTCAATCTGCACTCGACATTGACGAGCAAAGCACTAAACTAAACGTCACCGATAAAACTGATGATAAGATTTATGACATCGATTGTGTTGGAACCAAGAATGAACCGCCTGCAGTTTGTAACAGTAACGTTACGATAAATAACGAATTGCCTGCGGACGATCGCGATGTCCCTTTAACTAATTGCTGTAAATTAGATTCGAAAGAGTTGATGTCTAAAGAAATAGAGATAGTGTCGTATATCAATCCTAGTGAAGAAAATCAGAATACTGGTGTCGAAATCTGTGTAGATGAGCCGACTCGGGCTTTCCTTGATGATTTCTCTAAATGTTCTTTATCTAGAGATGATTTTGAAAGTAAAAGTGAGCCCATTGAAATGACTACAGTTCAACGGGATAACCAAATGAATGTGGAATTAGTATATATGTCGAAACATGACGCTAAACTCCAAAATAAACAAGATGAAATTTCAGAATCTCAAAATATTAACATAGATAAAATAAGTGATAAAAATGGAGAGTCATTAGATGACTCAATTCGTGATATGTCAAATGACGTCGACTGTGATAGGAAACTTAATGAGCGAGAATTGGCTGTTAATGATAATTATAGTGAAGATAATACTGAAATAATTGTACGCGGCGCTAGTAATGTTTCAGATAACGCTTATTTCTTTTTGACACTGCCCAAAGCTTTACTGATGCCTGTTAATAACATTGGAAATGCTGCTTTTAAAACTGATTTACGTGCACTACTAACGAGTGATGACTACGATAAAGCATCAACGTCAAAGGAAAGTGTAACTGCTCAGCAAATTCAGCGCCGAAACGCATCCGATAACAAAAGGCCTCTCAGAGTAATACTGTTTGAGAAAGTAATGCGGGACGGTGTCAAAGACGAAACTACTAACCAGGTAGGACTTTGCAATACTCACATCCTAATGACTCGATCATTGACACTAATATACTAACAACACTAAGTTACCTCTTCCTTGCCGATACCTACCTGCTTACTTATAATCACCATACTCATAATTCAGTGTAATTTTGCTGGTTTTAAGATAGTGACGTGGTTTCAGGTGGACTCTGGAATCCCGTTTAGCTGCATCACTACACCGGAGGCAGTGTCGAGTAGCAATACCACAACCTCGTCTACCCAACCCACAGTATCTATTGATAATAAGGTATGTATTTGAGACAAATATCTAAGTTTTTAGTGTTATGCCCCGGCTTGACGCGGTATAAGATTTGCCCCGCTATTTAGAATGGGCGGAGTTTTGTCTTTAATAAAATGATTTTTTATGCCAATTCTTTCACCTAAGTTGCAGGTGAAAATCGACAAGAATCCATCATTTACATTTACAGATTATATTATGTTGACGGTTCAATTGCAGTCGTGGTCCAACGGTTACAGCAATCGGGTTAGGACCCGAAGGACTCGGGGGCAGATGCACTCACAAATTAGATTTGTGGCATATACCAAGTGTCGGGCTGCTTAGATTTTACAGGCTGTCTAAACTAATTATCCGAAATGTAAACTTCGGAGGGCACTTTAAGTCGTTGGAATGGGCTACTATAACGTTCTAAGATTTTCTACAGCTCAATGAATTCAAGATAATTAATTTGTACACAAAATTATTTTATCTTATTATTTTTTTATCAACTGTAAACCAATAGCTATATAAATAGCTAAAACCAATGTAATTTTAATGCAGGGTCGCGGAACGACAGTGACTGGGGGTGCTTTGCCGCTACCTCGACCCAACTATGGCACTATGTCTACCGTTTCAACTGATGAATATAAGGTATAAAAAAATGACATTTAATTTGATAGTTTTAAAAATTGAAAATGAAATTGAAAAGATTAATTATGTAGTAATGTGTATGTATATATGTAAATTTAACATAAAAAAATATAAAAAGCCTTTGATTTTTTCTCAATTTACTAAAAAAGTACGTTCGTCTTTCAGAAATCAACCGACGAAAACGGCAACTCTTTGACGGGCTCGAGCTCGCCACCGTCCGGCTCTAGTCAAAACAAAAAGCCGCGCAAGAAAAAGTCGTCCAAAAACGAGACCGTGATCAAGTCGCACCTGATCGACGGCTACCAGGGGAACAAGGACCTCAACGAGGTCTTGAAGTTCATCGAGTCCAACGAGGAGCGCGGCCGCGGCAAGCAGCTACGGAAACATCACGATGACGATAAGAGCAAGAAACGGTCTACGGACCGTCGCAAGGATAAGGATAGTCGTCCTCAACGCGCTTCATCTTTGGACGAGCGATCGCGTTCTACTCTCGATGAGTTGACAGCTCGGCCTCGCGTTGCGCCAAGATCAGACGTGGCTCGTCGCTCGTGGGGGGATGACGTCCGCGATGACGCCGATCCGCGTGAGCTCACCGACTTCCAAACCGTCACTAAAAAGCGTCGAGCGAAACGACGCGGCGACGAAACAGTACCAAATAACGATGAGCCTCGTCTACCACCGCCTTCAGATAAAAGTTGCGATTCGCTAGAAGATTCCGAATGGCGTCGGCCAGCGAGCTACGCGGATATGGTCCGCACGATCCCGGACCTGATATCGTCGTGCTCGATATCGGGCGGCCCGCCGGACGTGGTGGCGCGGCCCGCCGTGGTGCTGCCGGGCCGGGCCACGGCGCTGCCGGGCGTCACGTTCGGGTTCGACGTGAACCGCCAGCTGCTGGCGCGCCGCCCGCTGCGCTACGTGCCGCCCGCGCACGTGCCCGACTGCCAGCTGCACCATATCGTCCATTATGTGCACTCTGGTAAGAATCTTGCTTACTTTGAGTTAGCCCCGATTTAATACATAACATAAACGTTCACGCCAAATGCTGTGTAGTGTCGGCTAAGAATAGCGCTACCCCATTTCTTCCGGTGGGTGTACGTAAGAGGCGACTAACGGTATTGGGGCTTTTAAGGGATTTTTGGGCGATGCGGTTGGAGACCCATCACCAACAACCTTCATCTCACCATCTTTTCCCCACTCAACTTTCCAAAAGTGGCTGAGGAATTTCCAATTCCTTAGCTCTGGCTACCCCTTCTAAGGATTTATAGCCGTAAGTATATGTATGTATGTATAAAAAATAATAGAGCATGTATGAAAAGGTTGATGGATGTGAACGAAGCTAGAGGTTTGCCAGGATCGTGGTGGCGATCGATAGTCTGTGTCTACCCCAATAGGAACTAACGGCGTGAGAATATGTACTGTGTACGTTTACAGATTTTGATATCTGTAAGTAGGTTGTCATTTTTATGGCATCTACATGATCTCACGCCTGTAAATGTACCTGTTAGGTAATTTACTAAAAACTAAGATTACTGGACCGAAAATAGTTACCAAAATATGATTACGAATGCGGAATAAACCTTTCCACAAATTGAGATTGTTAATGAGTTGTGAATTACAAGATTGCTGGTAAATTATATACATATATACCAATTAGATTGCAAATTTTCTTTTGCTCGTGATGTGATTATTGAACTACGTGAATTATTATTTATTAATTATATTTGGATGCGTAGTGTCGGCTTAAAATAGTACTTCCCCATTTCTTCCCGTGGGTGATCGTAAGAGGCGACTAAGGGTATAGTGGCTTTTTAGTGATTTTTGGGCGATGTTGGAGACCCATCACCAAGAACCCTTATTATGTATGTACGTGTGAATGATTTTGTATAGAATATATATTATTAACTATTTGCCTATGTAACTATCCTGATACAATTTTTGTTTGCAGCTTGGGAGGAAATCGTCAAGTGCGGCGCTAAAGTGAAATACTTCACCGAATAAGACTGCTAGTGATGTGCCAGATCGTATTTATCGTTCGTAGTGATGGGGCATGTTCGCAAAGTTAAACGTACAGAACTGTTAATCGATGCGAACTTTGTCGTGAGTGCGATTCGAATGGACTATGCCAGTTTTACGAGCTTGGTTCGAAAGATTCTGTATATAAGAGAGATTATGAAAAGCTATATTGAGCATTTAAAGAAAATTAATATGGAATATTCGGTATAAAGAAGTTATGTTGGGCAGTCAAAGATAGTTTTATTCTGTTCGGCCGCGGGGTAGACAGAGGCACTCTCTGCGCCCGCTAATGTTTTTAAACTTTTTCGTTTGACAGCGTATAAGCTATTATTTCTGTTGCTTTTTGATTTTGTTACTACAATCAGATATTAGATAACAATGCTAACACACTATTTTGTACAATGAAATATGCGAAATTTTGTTATGTATTTTTAAGTTATATTTTTAAATTTGTAAATAAAATGAAGATCTTATAAGTTGTAATTTGGCCGCGAAAGAATGGGGCTTTTGATTGAAAAAAGGACCATATGTATACTATACTCTCGCGTTAGTATTGCGAAACATTTATCTGCGTTTATCTCTTAAAATAATTTACTAATTGTATTTAATTTTTCATTATGTATGAGTGGAAAATCATTAAAATATATGTAAATATTCATTAATACTAGATAGCAGACGTTTAAAATATGTGCAGGAGCAGGAAATTGCTAATATAGCGACCCGCCACCTGATTACGTATCTTTTGCGACTGACGTTTGTGTCGCAAGTTGCACGATTGTCGCTGTCAATGTCAAAAAATGGTGTGCGATTTGACAGTTTTGACAGCGACAATATTGCAACTTGCGACACAATCGCGGTCGCTAAAGATACGTAATCAGAGGGCCGAGTTACATAAAGCAATACCTTCAAAAACCTTCTGCCTTCACCAATGTTTACTCTACGCTTATGGAAAATTAATCAATATTCTATTTATCGCTTATAATGAAACAAGTTATTTACTATACGAAAATGTATTGTATTTGTGTCCATAATTTTAGGGTTTCTAACACCTGCAATAAAATATACTATAGTTTTTAAGTCCTCACTCCACTGCGTTGAAGCTAATAAATAAATATATACGTTGCTCTGAAAGGTATTGATCACTAGTGTATATTGTGATATATATTGTGCTAGATGTTGTATGTGTTGGCAAACAGACTAAACAATGTATATAAATGTTATATACGGGTACATGGCATAAAACTAGTCGATCCAAATACGAGTGTAGAACAATACTTTCGTTTTAGTTGTGTTTTTTGTACTGTACGATTTTTGATTATTTTTGTTACTTATATCCGTTATTACAAGAAAATCGCCCGATATTTTTTCTCACGCTCCTAGAGAGCAAATAAATTATCTAGATATAGAATCCAATCATTAATACTGATTTTAATATCAGAATTTCGTTTTCAGTGAATGTTTTAAAGCCAGAAAATCCATCATTCATCAGATAGACTTTAAGAGAGCTGGAACGGATAAAAGAGTTAATTATTTTAACCCGGATATGGATTAAGATTACATACATACATACATATGCTCACGGCTATATATCCCTAGAACGGGTAGCCAGAGCTAAGGAATTATAAATTCCTCAGCCACTTTTGGAAGTTGAGTGGGGAAAAGATGGTAAAAATAAAGGTTTTTGGTGATGGGTCTCCAACCGCATCGCCAAAAATCCAATAAAAAGCCCCAATACCCTTAGTCGCCTCTTACGACACCCGTGGGTAGAAAGGGGTAGCGACATTCTAAGCCGGCGCTACACGGGGATTAAGATTACTACAATAAATATGACTCTCAAAGTACAAAAAACACAAATAGAATGATTTTACGATGTATTCACTCAGATTCTGTTCTTTAGTGTCACTTTAAATCTGAAAGAAGAGGGATACTTTAGAATATTAACTAAAAATCGTATTAAGAACCTTTCTAACACTGTACTGATTAAACAATTTGTTACTAAACATTTGTATAAATTATTCAATGGTTTTGCTGAATGTAAATATAAATTAGAAACTGATAAAAAGACTTGTAGCAACAAACTCCATTCAGGGTTTACAAAATTAAAACGCCAAGCTGGAAGCAGATCACTCGATCAAGATTTAGAAATAAAAATAAAAGCTATAAAATTATAATTTTAAAAAAATGAAAAAAATACAAGTAAACATTTCCAACAACATTGTTTAAATGAACATAAATGGGGTTAAAATTTCTTTGCTTTTCTGGATATTAAATTTTATTCTATAATTTGTTGTAACCTGGGTCAAAATTATTTTATATTCGGGCTAGTTAAGGAGTGTGAGAATCGTTTCGATTTTGATGACGATATCTCCCTCACGTCAAGAGAAGTCATTGTTTTTATTGACGTCTAATATGTATATCACGAATGAACATCTGCAGATATCCTTATGAATTATATAACAAACTTATATTATTGATGATTTAGTGCGAAGGATGTTCAATTTCTATTGAATATAGAGAAAGCTAATATTGAATAATACGATACAAATGTTTTATCGACGCATTATTATTTCTAGCATTATAACCACCTATTCATATATGTGTTTATAATAATACGGTGAGTTTAATACTTTCACCGTGAGCAGGACTTACATTTACGTAAATAAAATTAATGCAAAATGAGCTCATTATAAACAGAAAAGCTTAAAACATAATGTGTCGTTTACTACGTTAAATATATTAATAAACTAGTACTTAACACAATCTCATAAAATTGGATAAAAACATTCATAGAACTTGTACATTGTTAACGTCATAAGTGACACCATTTATATGTATCTATGTGAAATGGAACTTAGCGTAAAATTTTCTGAAATAACTTAATTGCTGTTTTACTAAGTGTATGTTGTATCAAAATATACTTAAGATTTTCGTATATAACTCAGACTTGTTGAGTGTAAGGTTTACTGCGAACTTTCATACACCTTAAAGCTCTGTTATCCTTAAGTGGTGGCAGAATTACTTTTTCGTCGGTGGTACATTGGTGCTCAAATATCTGGAGACCGCTATTTTATCATCACGATATCGGTTAGAATGAGATGCCAGTATACGATACTAAGTGCGAAAGAGATGGCTGCTACCACGTGATATATAGTTAAATGGTCGCTCGTACTAGCAATGCTGGTGTTTAAATTGCCCATTTCTTGTCTACATTCGTTAGCATGTTTAATGTGACAGTCGTATCACTATTTTATATTGATTACGTACTTTCTGACAAATTTCTCGATAACTTAAGATAAAGAAATATCACCCATTAGATAGTTTTGCAATATAATTTTATGTCGTCAAAGAAGAATTCGAATATTTTGGTTGGACTGCTTGCATCACTAGTGATATAACTTAAGTTTGATTTCTGCATGATTGAAGTCAGAATGGCACCTTTGAGCTGAAGACGTAAGCTAAGTTCGCAGCATAGCCTATATATAGGTTATAGCATTGTACTCGCTATAAATTAACACTAATGTACATATACTAGTTGATTTAATGCGAATTTTGTTGGACTTGTTATTATTTTCTCATTTGAAATTATGTCTGTTGAAAAACTGGTACACTTAAACGGTCATATCAAAGGTGTTCAGACGTTTATTTATTGTTCTTCGCTTGTAAAATATGTACATAAACAGAACTATTGTGACTTTTGTATCACTTTTAGTGAATAGACTATAATCCCCGAGCTCATTAACTGGCAATATATAGATATTGGATTGTATGCAGCGACATTGTTATATTGTTTGTTGTATGCAGCGACTAGGGTTGGTAGGCCTAGTTAGAATCACTCTCATAACATCATTTTCGCTTTATAATAAACTATTACATCTATTTCATATTTATGTATCAGATAATTGTTACATCTAATGTCAAGTCGCGGAGCAACCAAATACAGATGTTAATATGTATGTTTAATCTTATTAATCTTTACACCTATTGTAGCGCAATGATGTAAATATAAGTAAGTATATGTAGAAGCCGTCACAAGCTAAATAATCCATGTAAATCTTTAGTCCTAACAACCCTAGTTAAAACCGCTTGAAATGTTTATTTTAAACAAAGTTACATCACAAATGTGTAGAGAAGCAAGTTATTTTGTGTTAAGTAATGTTTTTTGTTCGTTTTTGTGACTTACATATAAATATGATAACCATATCGCAACGGAAACACTTCTTAATGTTGGCGACAAGTCTTGTTGCATCAGTCATTTTGTATTTTATGTGTTCGTGCTCTAATGCTTCCGGCATGAGAAATATTGACACAAGATCTAGTATTCAATATTTATCATAATTACAGGTGAAAAGTCCTGAATTTTCTGAAGATTTCGATGTTCAATGTATTTAGTCATCAAATATATGTGTTAAAATAAAAATATTGTAATTTGAACTCTCACTTTTGAGAGAGATATCGATGTCTCACGTGAAATCTTTCTAGGAATAAACACTTGTTTGTTAACTGTAACTGTCCTGAACTTAAGGGTATTAAGTGTTGCTCGTGATATGGAAACTACTAGGAGCAGCATAACATTGTCTTTAGTTAAATATAAGAAGTTGCAAAATTATGGCGATCCTAACGTTTAGTTATCAATGTACTGTACGGAATTTTCTTAAAACGAATATATAAACATATTTTTCTATACGCATACGTCTCAAATTAATTAGTTGGGTTCTAAGAAAATTCCGCACAGAATGCGCTCTGAATAAAATTAGGCTGTATGGTTATATATTTAATTTGCTTTCGTCTAACTTATGTAACCTATATGTTTACGCTGTTCAATGTCTTTAGCTTCATTATAAATAAGTATTGCCAATCTTATTAGTACATTACCGCTTCGATATATTTTAACATAGTTCTTCAACGATTTTGGCAACTAGTAACTACAAGATTAACATGGAACCAAAAGTGATCGAAAGTATTTACATCATGGTATAAAAGAGAAAGGAAAGAAAAATAACGGTTCTAAAATCTGATAAAGTGTATGAAAGTAGTTACATTTTCTGCCAGATCGTTTGTACTCGTGTGACAATGTCAGAGTAAACATAGAGGCGACATGTCTAAGCTTGTTGATGTCGAAAACATAACACCTCAAGTCACAGTTATGTACTTTTTTCACTGTTTCCGTTTTCTGAATAAAAATGTTGAAATATTATTGCGCTTTATCATTTTACCCTCGTGGCGAAACAATCCCGACTTTTGTTTCAAACAACATAATAATATTATGCTGACAAAAGATGCGACATCTCTTTAAAGGGTTAAGGCACTCATGAGAAGGGTGTGAGTCGAGCAAAGGTTAAGGAGAGAACTATGTTACGTATTCCACTACCCAGTAGAAGAACCAGGGTAACAGACATGGCCAAAAAAGTTGCAAAGCATAGTGCCCTGGCACATTTGTGAAGAACTTTATTACACCCTACCTAATATCGAACATACCCTATATGTATTGGCTTGGGTGTCTTAGGACACATCTTTCCGCGTATTCACCTTAGGGCCGCAGCTGTAGGGTGGCAGACAGGAATAACTCAACCTCAACGGAGATCTAGTCTTCAAATCGAGAACGATAATAGAATCGCTCGCACGAAACGAATATTCGGATATATTATATTTTGCTAAGTGATTATACAGGATTTGAACTCGTTGCTTTCATCGACTAAAAAGTGCCTAAATTAATATTTTTCTATTCATCTATTATAAACTTCGTTTGAACTTTGAAGCAGTGAGCGAGACACGGTTATATTTTACGGGGTATTCTCCGCTGTTACACCGCGCTGTTCACCCAGTGTAACAGCAGCAGAGCATTTTTATTCTTCACCGTTACACCTATTGGAGTAGGTATATGACCTCTATGGTACAATCTCATACCATCGACATATCGATCATCAGATAGATGAGCTATACTATAATAAGACTGTACCGAGGTCAAAACTGTACAATGAAGAAAAAAAATTAAAAACCGGTGGAATATGTTTAATTTTCGATATTGAAGCCAAATTTGCGCTTTTTGAAAAAAATGTCTGTCTGTCTGTATGTCTGAAAAAAATATCTTGATCTTTGGTATGAATGTAGCTTATACACCTGGCCAACATATAGGATATCATTTATCCCGGATTTCGCAAGGGTTCCTACAGGAACATAAAAAAAACATAACTTTTATATGGCTCCCCATCTTTTAATTTTTTCATCGAACGACTTTATCAGACTCTTCATTAATAGTCTTTTTGAAAAAATAAGGGTTTCATCCATTTTCATCAAAATAAATGTCCATTTAATTGTTTGTCAATAGTATGACTACTAGATATATAGCTTATCAAAAATTTGCAGTTAACACTAACGTCGTCGTAGCGTAGCGGTATACCGTTTTTTGCTTTTGTGTTAGCTTAGAATAATAGGAAGCACTTTCCTTGTCTTTCAAATTCAACTATGCGAAAATGTATGAATAAAGATAATTGAACGTATATTGTATGAATTTTGCGTATTCATTTGGTAGGTTTGAGAATATGTTTATAACTTTTTTATTCACTACTAGTGGATCGTCCCAGCTTCGCACGGGTAGCGTTGTTTTTTAAATATCTGAGGTTTCTTTCTTTAGTCACTGCTCAAGCATTGTGAATTTCAGCGCAATGTTTTCAATTTATTTAATTTATAGCACTCCCTAAACAGTGTAGTTTGGTGATTTTTAATGCGCTTTAATGGACGGTTCAGTATTTCCGTTTAATAGCAAATTTTGGAATAAAACGCTATGAAGTATTTATAACAATCTAAAAAATAAATCATTACGTGTTGTAGGATGCAACTACTGGCGCCATTAAGTATTTTATTAGTAAATTAGTAACGATTCGGTTTTGGTCACGGGCGCGATGGCTTATTTTATGTATAATTTCGGTGTTTCTCTACCGATTTCTATGATTCTTTTTTATTGAATAGGTAATAATGTTACCTTATTTAAATTAGGGATGAGTGAGAGGTTTACAAACGTAAGAGTAAACAAATACAATCAGAATGTTCCGAACTGCTAAGCTATCAGGAATAACACGTGTTATTGTGAGTCAACCGTAAAAGATAGACATAAACTGTTGTAAATTGTTTTTAGATAATTTTATGAAGAATATTTTCGTCATACATGATTTCTATGTAAGTTTAACCATTAAGGCTGCACACGCGATGGAAGCTTAAAAAATGTAGTAACTTCTCCCGTTTTCCCAAAATTTCCCAAAATTCCCCTTTACTACTCTGCTGGAAAGTATACAAAAACCTGCCCAAGAGTATGGAAAATAATTGTACCAAGTTTCGTCAAAATCCGTCCAGTAGTTTTTGTTTCCATAAGGAACATACAAACCGACAGACAGACAGACAGACAAAAATTTTACTGATTGCATTTTTGGCATCAGTATCGATCCCTAATCACCACCTGATAGTTATTTTGAAAATATATTTAATGTACAGAATTGACCTCTCTACAGATTTATTATAAGTATAGATAGATTTTTAAAGCAATATTCTTATAGATATATTGTGCTATACTTACGTGTAAATTAATATTCTGTTTAAGCCTCAGAATGCATAGTTAGTAAATAATATCACATATCTCAATTTTAATTTAGTACCGCCATCTATTGACCGATGACTGATTGGCTGCAATCTCTTACACATCACCAACAGTCAGTGTAGGTTGCAGCACCGGGTCGCCAAACTGCTATCATACTTACTAAAGATATTCTCATTTTTGAACATAGAAACTTGGTACAAAATGGTTTGTTTCATGAGTCTTATGAAAAATTAAAAAGGTTTTTTGGAACTCACCCCCTAAGGGATTGAAATATAGTGTATAGATTTTTGATCTATAAATATACTGTACCTAGAAATTTGAAACTTGATGCGATTGACTGATATAACCACTACAAAAAGGAATATATGAAATTCATCCATCAATCAAGCATGAGTATATACTAACGGCTATAAATCCCAAAAACGGGTAGCCACAGCTTCAGAGATAGTTATTCTTTATCCATTTTTGGAAGTTGAATGGGGAAAAGGTAGTCGAATGGGTCTCCAACTGCATCGCCCAATAATCACTTAAAAAGTCTCAATGTTCTTTATATCTATTACGACGCTCACGGGAATATAAATATTAAAAAAACAGAAGTTAAGATAGTGTTTTGGTATTTTGGATGTAAACCGGATGCAAAAAATGTAGTCCACGCGAACGTAGTCGCGGGCAAAAAGCTAGTCTATACTATAATAAGACTGTACAGAGATCAAAACTGTACATTGAAGAAAAATAATTAAAAACCGGTGGAATATGTTTAATTTTCGATACTGAAGCCAAATTTGCGCTTTTTGAAAAAAATGTCTGTCTGTCTGTATGACCACAGATAATATAATACTATACTAGGTATGACTGAAAAAAATATCTGTCTGGTCATCACGTTAATTCTACCTGACGGATCTTGATCAAAGGAGGATGGGCATATTGATATACTGTCCAATAGCAATGAGTGGTACATTTTTAAATTAGAATAATATAGTGCATCAATATTTATTTTGGGGAGTTTCCCCAAATCGTTGTCCGTTCGGAGATACAGCGATCCGAACATGAGTTTTAACAACAGTATGTTTTGGTTAAAATCATTTCAATAAATGTAATTATTGGTTGAAAAAAAAGTGGTTTGGTCTTAACAAAGCAACTTTTGAATACGGGAGCGAGAGCAAGAGGGAGATAAGGAAAGGACAGCGGGAAGAGGGTTGCGTATAGGCATGGAAATCATCTAGTTATATGGCATCATAATCATTTGGTGATATTCCTATATTTAATGATATGATTTTCACTGCTACTCGTACTTTTTACTGTTCATTATTCATACATTTCGAATCAATCTTACTTACTTACCACCAACAAACTTACACAAACTAACTTCCTTGCAGAAAACATTATTTAAAGTAACGATGAGTACGTAAAATACTCCGCGCGCGATGCCAGCTGCTGGCAAAACGTCATAGCTCGACAGATACGGTGTTTTGAGTTCCCAGTTGCTGGCCGCCGCGCCAATGCAACGGGTATTGAGGTATTCCCCACCGACCAACTAAATCCGTACAACTCAAAACCGACCAACTAAACTATTCCCCACTGACCAACTAAATAGTTGGTCGGTGGGGAATGATTAAATTTGACTACTAGGAGTGACCCACGGACCAACTAATCTTTATAAAGGGTGGGTAAGTAGTTGTAAAATTTTCGTCAGTATAAAAACATCAAGTGGTAAAAAAACTTAGAAATTTGGTGCAATATGTTGTCGGTTTTTATCCGTTTCTGTGACATAACCGGGTGATGTAAAACCATGCATAGTACTCTCAACTTATTATTTTTTTATTTCCAGTAACTCATAACATAAAGTATGAATAGAACATTCAGAAAGGCTATATTTGATCACTAAAATATATTTAATATGAATTGTTAGTAAAATATTAAATATTGTAATATGTCGATGAAAGAATAATTTTCGTTGTGGATGGTTTGGTTTAATCAAGTTTACAATTCTAGTCTTTATTACATTCTCAAAAAGAAAATTTTCTATTTTCTAATATTATATGGGTTCCTGGTACAAAAATTGGTCGGCTGCAAATTGGTTTAAAAAAAAAATTTTTTACGTGGTGATGATCCGAATCAAAGCAAAACGTGGCTACATACTCTGGACACTAGGTGGCACAGTCACGTGATGTTTCGAAGTATTGGTACCTCTGCCAACTCCTTCGGGGATATACGGCGTGAACATTTGAATTTAAGTTTAAAAATGGTATTATAAATTAGTGAAATCTGCAGAAAATATATATATACATATAAAAAACAGTTTAGCTTGCTTATTTTATTAAAGCTGCATTTATATTTATACTACCCTGGTACTTAAAATGTAAAAAATGATCTAAATTTATTGAAAAATTCTAAGTTATTTTACCTCTTGATGTTTTTGTACTCGCGAAAATTTTACAACTACAAACCCTTTCCTATATGAAACACCATATACATACTTGTTTCTATCAAAAAAAAATACTTAAAGAAATGGGAAATGTTCGAATTCCAAGATATCATATGAATATGATGATGGGCGATGTTACGAGAGAGAGCGAGATAGCTACTATTGGCAGAGCTACCGCGACGTTCGAGCCTACGATGCACGATGCTACGCAGGAGGCTACGAGCGCCTACGACGATGGCGTAGCAGCGGCTAGGAATACGCAGTATAACAGGTTACAATTACATATTTTTAGTGATACGTCTAGTAAAGCGATGGCTGCTGTAGCCTATTGGCGTTGGGTAGACAGTAACGGAAAGATATATGTTTCGTTTATTGCAAGTAAAAGTAGAGTAATGCCTGTTAAACCCCTAACAATGCCGCGAGCGGAACTTCAGGCTGCTTTACTGGCAGCACGATTAGGAAAAACATTAATAGAGGAACATAGACTAAAACCGCAACAAAAATTCCTATGGTGTGACTCGACCACGGTACTTCACTGGATCCGTAACAATGAACGAACATATAATACGTTTGAAGCCAACCGATTAGGGGAAATCGACGAGTGTACCTCTATTAAGGAATGGCGTTATGTTCCCACCAAATGTAATATAGCTGATTTGGCTACAAGAGAGTCGTTTGAGATGAATATATTTAAAACAAGATGGTTTAGCGGTCCCGAGTTTTTGTATTTAGAGGAAAGTTTATGGCCAAGAGACGTAATCGAAACAAAAGGTAAATATTGTGATAATATTTTAGTGACACAGTCATCCCCGTTACCGGCTAATAATTTTCCTATACCAGATGTGTGTCGATTTTCATCGTGGTTGCGCTTAGTCAGAAGTACTGCTATGGTTTTATTATTTATTGCTAAATGTAAAAAACAAAGGGTAAAATTGGATTCTGCTATTCTCGAGCAAGCTGAACATTTGCTACTAAGATATGCGCAACAACAATCATTTGAAAATGATTTGCAGAGATGCGATTTATTTGAAATACTTCTATTTAAAATGCAAATACAAAATGCAAAATACCTATTTTGTATTTGGCATTTAAATGCCTTTTAGTAAGAAACATTTTGTATTTTATTTGAAATACCTTTCGATATGTATTTTGTATTTTTAATATTCATTTCAAAATGCAAAATACTTTATAACTAAGTTTAGCCAATATTAATAGTCAAACGAAATGAAATGAACGAATGACGCTTATAATGCCGCTGAGGGTGCGTTCGGCGGTTCGCGTCATCAACAAACGTTATTTAGTCCGGTCAATTTAGGCCTAAAATAAGGAGGAAGGTTACATTAATTCATAAGAAGCTGAAAATTGGCACAATTGTTCAAAACATGATTATAAATGAAACCTCAAAAGTCCCCATCGTTCCGAGGTGTGCTAAAAATTTTACACGAGGTCAAAGGGCACAAAAATGAGTGTTTTGCTATTTTAAGCGAAACGGTGAGTTTTTTCGCAAAATCACCACACCACAAAATTGTAGATCAGAAAATTCTCTACAAAAAAGATATCAATATTTTTTTTCCTAAAAGCCAACATTTTGAAGATATAACGCGTTGAAAACTTTGATCATTGGTAATCTTCATACTTTGCAAACGTACGCCACGTATTAACAGCACTTATAAGGTGTTATAAACTAGCTTCTTTACCTCCAACCTCACCTCAGGAGCTGCTCACCAACATTTATTTTGGGTATATTACCAAGTTCAAGTGTGGCTTGGTAATCAGCTGGACCCTAAAGACTGGGGTTGGAAGTTGGTCGATAATACATTAGAGCCAGTTCTAACTTTACTTCCACCAGCACCTGAGAAACTTCTCAACTCAATATTTTGAAACTGTAAAAAATGTTGTAATGCTGAATGTGGATGCAGAAAAGTTGGACTGTTTTGTTCCCTGGCATGCACAAACTGCCAAGGCCGATCGTGCTCTAATGTTGAGTCAGCTAATCTAGAAGACTCATATGATACCAATGAATCGCTAGTGGGACAGTTGATCTGTGAAATAGAAGAAAAAGAAGAAGACGAAGAACAAGAAACAGTAATCCTGGAAAATTACGAATCAGACGAGGAATATTAATCATTTCATTTTCAATTACACCGCAATTATTTTAACCAACCGATATGTACAATAATATTTTACAATAGTTTTAAAACAAATAAAATCACTGCAGACCCGTGGAATAGGCCTACAGGGGATACCACGTTAAAATAAAACGCGCTAGTAGTACACAAGTACACTACCTCATAGGTGGCGTGGAAACGTGTGCAAAGTATGAAGATTACCAATGATCGAAGTTTTCAACGCGTTATATCTTCAAAATGTTGGCTTTTAGGAAAAAAAATATTGATATCTTTTTTGTAGAGAATTTTCTGATCTACAATTTTGTGGTGTGGTGATTTTGCGAAAAAACTCACCGTTTCGCTTAAAATAGCAAAAAACTCATTTTTGTGCCCTTTGACCTCGTGTAAAATTTTTAGCACACCTCGGAACGATGGGGACTTTTGAGGTTTCATTTATAATCATGTTTTGAACAATTGTGCCAATTTTCAGCTTCTTATGAATTTATGTAACCTTGAATGTATAAATTGACCGGATTAATTCCACGCGCTCAGAGTGCTCACGCTAGCGAGCATGGACACTGTCAGCGCAAACGTTAAAGTGACATTTGACAGCTACTTCGAAAATTTGGTCAAAAAGTATTTTATTTTGAAAATACCTATTTTGCATTTAGCATTTGAAATACAAAACGTAAAACTATTTGGTATTTTGCATTTGAAATAGGAAATTTGAAAAGTATTTTGCATTTTGTATTTAAATGCTTTTTTAAACCTATTTTGTACATCTCTGATGATTTGAATATTATAAAGGACAAGCGTTGTTTGCCTCGTTCGAGCAAGTTGCGAATTTTATCACCTTTTTTGGATGGAAATGAGATAATGCGTATAGATGGTCGAATAAAAAACGCAGAAGTTGATATTCAAGTAAAAAATCTCATCATTTTGGATGGACGTCATTGTTTAACTAAACTTATTGTGTCCCACTACCATAGAAAAGCTGCGCATTGTAACCAAGAAACTGTTGTTAATCAGCTTAGACAAAAATATTGGATTATTAAACTAAGGCCGACTGTTAAAAATGTTATATCAAAATGTATGTTATGTAGAATACGTAAGTGTACTCCTCAGGTACCCAGAATGGGTGACTTACCTGCTGCGAGAGTAGCTCATCATCAGCGCCCCTTCACTCACTGCGGTATTGATTTGTTTGGCCCCATGGAGGTCACTATTGGTAGAAGGAAAGAGAAACGCTATGGTGTTCTATTTACTTGTATGACGGTACGTGCGATTCATTTGGAAACAGTTTCATCTCTTACTACAGACGACTTAATTATGGCGTTACGACGTATGGCGGCGCGTAGAGGGTGGCCTCGTTTCTTTTATTCTGATAATGGAACTAATTTGAGAGGGGCTGAAAAGGAACTAAGAAAGTCTATTCTAGATTTAGATAATACTTCTTTGAGGGATGAAGGTCTAAACAATGGATCTGATTGGGTCTTTTCACCCCCAGGAAGCCCACACTGGGGTGGGGTATACGAGAGGATGATACGAGGGGTAAAAACATCGCTACGTGTAATTTTAAAGGAACGTTCTCCGCACCCTGATACACTTGCAACATTGTTGGCTGAAGTGGAGTCTATTATCAACAGCAGACCATTGACTTACGTAAATACAGATGATCCTAGCTGCCCAGAGTCGATTACACCAAACCATTTTTTGATTGGAACCTCTGTCAGTGGACCCACAATTGGAAAATATGATGACACTGATCTTTCTTTACGAAAAAGGTGGCGATCAGCTCAAAGATTAGCTGATATGTTTTGGTCCAGATGGGTCAAAGAGTATTTACCCACATTACTTCCCCGTCAAAAATGGAACAGCGAGGAGAAACCACTTGAGGTAGGTAACCTGGTTTTAGTTGTCGATCCTAACAGTCCCAGGTGCTCTTGGCCCAAGGGGCTCATAGCGCGAGTGTTCCCAGGTAAGGATGGTCGGGTGAGAGTGGTGGAAGTGCGCACAGCGAGTGGTCTCCTGCTGCGCGCCGCGACACGCATCGCACCTATTTCTGTAAGTGATTCGTGCTGATAGCACTGGGGTGGGGAATGTAAGCGATGGCGGCGCGCTTTAGCGTTAGTTTTAGTTTTTAAATTTGAATTTTTATGAATGTATAATGTATCTGTCATTTTTATAAATTTTGTGGGTGTTATGTATTTTTAATGTAAAATGTCAGGTAGTTTTGCTATGTCAGTCTGCATCTAACGGTTGTACGGCGAAGTCTTTTGTGTGTTTCCAAAATCGAATAAACGTTTTTGTGATATATTTTGGACTTTGATTTGGGTGATCCCGGAACTAGCTTCAGTAGCTTACATTGGTCCTTCGAGCCGGATCTTCTAATAATATATTGACCGTACAACTAGTTGTACGGTGGGGAAAGATTTTCAAAAATCATTACCAACCGTACAACTAGTTGTACGGATTAGTTGGTCAGTGGGGAATACCTCCGGGTATTGTAGACTTAAAATACCACCAAATTCAAAGTAGTAGAAATTAGTTCGGACAACTATTAGAAACATGCAACCTGGTGCATATGCTAATATATAAAATTATGTTTCTAGTAATATGTGACTCATTGTTATTGCAAGGTCAACCTATCATACAAGGCATACAAAATCAACCCTGTATTAGGGATATTCCTAATGAACCTATGAACTCCTAGTACTTGCCTATTAATAAGAATTTTGTTTAAAATCGTTTATTATAATATCTGCAGAGCTGTTTAAGTTCATGTCAAAAAGACTGGTGTAACGGTTAGGAAAAAAATGCTCGCTGTTACACTGGGTGAACAGCGCGGTGTAACAGCGGAGCAAACCCCAAAAAAATGGTGGAGATAACTACACTATATAAATAGTGAATATGAAGTGGAGCCTCGTCTCACAAACAAATTAACCTTGTCTCCACTGGTGGGGACACGGGTGGAGACAAGGTAAGGTAAAGTAAGGAAAACTAGATCATGGATGGAGGTGAATCAAACCAATCATACATATTCTTTTTAAAAACTTCTTATAAGCATAAAAGGGATAATTAAAATAAAATTAACATTTATTGTATTCCACAAATTTATTGTATTATTTATCAATTAACATGATACAGAAGTTATGGCTTTGTATTCAAATATTCTATTATAATAAAAATATTAACAAATATCTTACATCCACCTGAAAATGTACAATTTTTAATAGATCTTAACATTATTAAAATACAATTACAATTGGACATGAGTGTCCATCCTAATCGGATGATACTAGCGTGAAGGCGTGATGTATAACTTTGTAATATTGACCGCTACAACCTTCCCAATGGAAACTGCAAAACCATCCACGGGCATTTATATAGTTGAGTTGCAACTATTTGCTCATACTTCGAAAATGATCAAATTGATGACAAAGAAAATTTTCGAAATTATTTACAGTAAAATAAATTTAACGAAATCCAAAAACCCATAAATATGCAATCAAGTATTTTTCTAATGTTTCTGATTATGTCATACTACTATAAGTATTTTTCGTTGTCATATTAAGAGTTAACAAACAAAAAAAAACTATTCACATTAGGCCACTCCAAAGTAGAGTTAAAAAGCTTATTTACATAAAAACAGAATAACAAGAAATAATAACAACATTATAGAATATTGCAAATGGAATGAACGATATGAAAAGGGCTAATATTGATTATTTATAACAAGTTAATATCGAGTCCATCAATCTCTTCAGAAGTCTAATTCCCATTTGCATTAAAAATAAAATCTATAATTTCTGTAAACTCATATCTGAAGAAATTGCTGTTGGTGAAGGAACAATAAATCTTGTTATTATAATTTTGCTTCTTTAACAATTTTGAGCCCTTTCGTTTGTCAAATGTACAATATTCCACAGGTTAGTGTATCATAACATGCGCTAACAAATATATCCAACGTTTACGCTTACACTGATTGCAAAACGATATTTTTTGAGATTTAAGTGCGCATTACATCTTTACATTTTCATCATTTATTATATTTTTTTTCGTCGTTTTTGATGTTATTGAACTTATAGTCATTTCTCAGAGGCCGAATAAAAGTAGGTTGATTATTAAATAAAATTACACATTCAACTGAAACAGCATTTTATTTACCGGTTTGACCACTTTTATCTGACTATAGAGAAATTGGCCCTCGATTAAATAGAGGTTACAAGTTCCCTCAGAAACAATACCAGACATTTATATATCAGTAAGAGTAGGCAGGCTCACTCAGTTGATGATATTTTATAATTCTAATTCTATAACACGTATATAGTTCCATTATTTATTTTGAATTAATTGTGTTAATATATTGAAAATACATCAAATAAATTAATTTGAAAACAACATGTAATTACACTCAATAACAGACAGCTTTTATTTGGAGCGGAACTAGTTAGATACTTTATTTTTAATAAGATATTATACTCTTGAGACTCTCAATTTACATTCATATTTCTACATCAATAAAAAACAAGGCACCATTTCATGAATATGACTTAAGCCGAGCTAAAACTACCAAAGTTAATTTTGTATAGTCAGTTTGGTTATCTGACAATACTAAACAAGTTTTATTTCGATATTAGTTTCTATGAAGTAAGTTTCATAGTCCTACTTTATCAAAATATTGTTTAACAAGTTTAACTGGTTTTAACATGTAGTTATAATTTAGTGAAACATCTCACTATTTTAAAACCAAACAAACTAATTTACCCTCACAGATATGAAATACATAACTTCGAATTCTTAGTGTTTTATTAATTATTTAGAAAGAATTATTAAGAAAAAAAAATAGCAAATCTTTAATTTTGTCCTAACACCAAAGCCCAGATGTTTCACTAAATAAAACTGATATTTAATAGCTTGTAAAAAGCACAAAAGCCCCACTGACATAAGCTTATTTTGTATTGAATGATCCATTTTTAATTAGTTACATTGATTAGAGATCTATTTTTATAAAATTTTAAAGAGTAGCTTATATACATAGTGCTTTTGTCAAGAATTTAATAAATTTTATTTTTTGTTGCGACATATTGAATGTTATATTGTAAATTGATTCGATATTGAAATACTATAGAACAAAATCTTCAATCTATATCATCTCCAAGAAAATTTCTCACCGGCAGAAGCACGGGGTGGTATTTATATATTATGTTTTATATTCTATGTTCCCATTGCTAGCCATTTGAAAATGGTTAACATTAAAAGTCTGCGATTGGAATTAAAGGTATACATTGGTGATATAACATTAGTGGGTATTTTATAATGTACGTAGTGTAGTTTCAAAGTGTTTCTAAATGGTATTCTGCTCAGTCCATCTAGATTTTCTTAGTTCTTCTACTACCTTTTTCTTCAGAGTTTTAGTTATTTTGTCGCTTTTTTTAACTGCTGAAAGAGCTAGGTTTTAATATTCAGTAAAACTCTTAAGACGTTTGCAGAAGTTTTTTATGTACATATTTATGTACAAACTATTTATAATTCTCTGTTGCGTTTTAGATATTATTTCTTTTGACAATAAGTTTAAAGCACAGCGTACTAACTCGAATGTTAAATATTATTATGATTTATTATTTTGACATTGACAGAAACGGATTTAGTGAGACGTTAAAACTAAAAATTAGACGTTAAAATTAGAACTGTGTCGATCGCGATCGATCGAACTGTTTTGATTCGAACACTACCCATTCGCGATTGATCGAGTCTTGCATTTCTAAAAGCTTCGATCAAACGACCGACCGAACGAAACGTTTGAGTCGCAGATTAAGTCAGGGTAACATAAGCAAGCAATATTAGTGCTTAAAGAATAGGCGGTAGACTTTGATTTCGCCTGTATTTTACGAATTGATTCGAACATTTGATCACAGGACGAAGCAGCTAACAAAATGATGTCGATCTCTTTCACGCACGCATAAAATGCAATATGATCATTTGCTTTCTCGCTTCTATTGTACTAAGTTGAGAAATTAATCGATCGATCGAAGTAACGTCGATCATATAATAAAGGTCGGATTAAAAAGAAATAATTAAACCAATCAATCACGTTCGCTCGATCGTTTTACTAATAAGAAATTATAAGCGTTGATTGATAAGATATACAACATAAACATAAAAACATAAACGTTCACGCCGTTTTTTATCCCCGAAGGGGTTGGCAGAGGTACCAATACTCCTGAACTCACATGGCAAGCGCCATCTAGTTTCCAGAGAAGGTACCCACAAAGATATACAAATATATATTAAACTAAATTTATGCTTTCTTGTCACTTTTGCTTTATTTCTAGTATTATTTTTGTGTAGTTGTTGTATCGAAAAGTTTTTCAGTGTGTTTTATTTATATTTAAATTATTTTATGTTGTGAAGTATTTTATTAATATTCTTTATTTCTAAATATTTTTTTTAAAAAAACCCCTCGTTCGAAAACACGAAACTTTTATATATATTTTATTTGTTAATAAACAACACATATCCTATACGGTTTCGATCACCACTGTCTGTGATACAAACTAGTCGAACGATCGATCGATCGAATCTTTTGACTCGATCGCCATTGTTGTGGATCGTGATCGACCCGGATCGTCTAAAATGATCGATCGACACAGGTCTAGTTAAAATAAAAACAATTAAATTAAAAGTTAATCAAATATATTTTTTATTCCAAAAATTGTTATAGAGTTTTTAAATGGAAAGAGAGTTCCATATGGCTATTAATATTATAAATGCGAAAGTTTGTCTCGTGTGCGCGTGTCCATACCCCTGTTATTTGGATGTTATTTAAAATGACAATTACTATTAATTCTGAAGTCAATTTCATTTCCACAGTGAGAAAGCATCAATGTCCGGTCGCAGTCCAAACCTTAGAGATATTTAGCCTTAAAAACCATACATATTTAATACAACAAAGGGCGCAATCCTATTTGTTTATATGCAATCCGAGCATTAATATAAATTGCATCTCACTATGTTACAAGACTTTTAGTTTTTTTTATCTGAAAATATTTACGAAATTTTTGGCGCCCCCGGCCGGGCACGTACCACTACGGTCAACACGCCAAAAAATAGACACCTATAGTTACCCACCGCTAGAAGATGTCCGGGCAATTAGTCCAGTCCTTGTTCTGTTTGTGTTCCCAGTACTGTCTGGTGTATAGATGAGAGAGGCGTTGTTCTGCGGCGGCCGATCTCGCGAACCAGAGCGGGGCGGGCGCGGGCGGCGGGGGGGTGCCCGTCGCAAGGGCTTTTTCTCTCGCCTCTTCTAATTGGCGGCGTTTCGTGCGTTGCTTGTCTTCTAGACGGACCTGATAATATAAGAATATTGAGCATTAGAATCAGGATGACAGTTGACGACATCCGTGGCCTAGATGCTAGCTTCTTGGTCCCGAGGTCGCAGGTTTGATACCGCTGAGAGTATCAACTTATATATTTATGTACACATACATATTCGTTACATATGTATTTGCTGTGTAGTGTCGGCTTAGAATGGCACTACACCATTTCTTCCGGTGGGTGTACGTAAGAGGCGACTAACGGTATTTGGGGCTTTTAAGGGATTTTTGGGCGATGTGGTTGGAGACCCATCACCAACAACCTTTATTCTACCATTTTTTCCCCACACAACTTTCCAAAAGTGGCTGAGGAATTTCTAATTACTTAGTTCTGGCTACCCCTTCTAGGGATTTATAGCCGTGAGTTTATGTATGTATGTTTCTTAGTGTGGGGTGTATATGTATTTCTAAAGAAAGGTGACAGGAGCCAACCAAGGCTATGGCGACTTTATTTATATTCAATATATACGCAGCTATGTTGGATTTCTCACGAGGAAATCCTTACTGTTGACAACCTTAATTGTATATCAATTTCACACAACACAAAATTATACAGCTCAGTTATATGTCAACTTTAGCCTCTCTACATCGGAGGTAGTGCTGTTCCCTCTAATCTATAATTCCACACATCTACACTTTCAAGCCCATACCTTCTCAACATTAGCCTCGTTCCACAACCCTTGCTCCATGAGCCGCTGATCGGGTCTCAATCTCGAATCAGTTGGAGCCACGCCTTCCTCCGGTTCGTTTAGTTGCGCTGCTAGCACTGAAAAGTTGTATCGCCTGGAAAGAAAGGTTTTAGTTAAAATTATAGAGGTTTTTGGTAAATGAAACTAATACTTAAAGGAAACGTAAAGCTCATTCAGGCACTGAAAATAATATGTAATGTTAATAAAATTTGTAATTAAAATGTATTTAAAATTTGTGTAAAACAAATACTCAAAGGAAACCTGTCGTTCTTTTTGGCACCACTTTCTCATTGCATTAGTTCCCGTTGGGATGGGTACAGTACGGACTATAGATCGCTACTTTGAATGTTCCTTAGTAAACTCTGTTAGTTCATTCACAATACATATTTTTATACATGCCCTTTAGTTTTTTTTAGACTATGGATGCCTGTGTTTGATCTACGGACACTCACCTATCCGAGTCAGGAGGCGCGGGCACTCTCTGCCAGGCGCTGACAAACTTGCCAGTCTTGCACACAGAGTTGTCTGCGTTGGTGCTAGTGACGGCAGCGATCTCCACGTGGCGGTCCCAGTAGCCTTGTAGGACGTAGCGGGGCTGACAGAGTTTATATCGTTTATTAATTGGCATACCAATAGTTTTTACAACAATACAAACAATAAATATAATCCAAAATAACTTATTGCAAAACCAATTATATGTAAGCACTTGCAGATAAGATAAAAACATTATGTAAAATACGAGGACACAAAGAATTGGAGAGCTTTGGAATAAACAATTCGTCAGCCAAACTTAGGAAGCAGATGGTAAAATAAATGATTACAAGTGATGGGTTCACAGCCAAACCAAAGAGGTAAAAATGGAACAAGTTAAAGAAGGTATATATGTTGAAGTTACTATGTGCGGTGACCAAAATGGTCCAAATGTGTGTGCTGTTTTAAGTCTTGCATGATGTATGGTAGCGAATATTTATACCAATGTATCACCCTAACATAACAATTTTTATTCTGACTGGTCCTCATCGCGACTGATTAAACCTTGCTCTTACATTTGTTCTACCGCAGCAAACACTCCACCATACATAAGTAGAGTTATAGTGATTTGTTAAGTCAGAAAAAGAATAAAAAAGGGATAATTTAAGAATAATTTGACCATTTAGATAATAATTGACAGTAAAAAGTTCAAAGAAATATAAAACTCAAAAATCTCACCACTCCCTGTGGATCATTTATGACTCCAGTGACCTTCCTCTGCTGGTCCTTACTGAAGTAACTATACGGCAGGTATTTGATATGGGCGACATAGCCAGCCGCTCCTCCTTCACCCACGATATCCATGTCTCCATGGTTGTCCACCCATAGCTTGCCCACTATAATATTGTGGACGGTTGTCGTTACCTAAAGAGGTTTAAGATATGTTATTAAAGTAGAAGAGTTTTGTTGGTGTAAACATGTTTCGTCTCCCGTCTGTCTTTGCTATTTCTTTTTTATATAATAATATGAGTTATTGTTCGGAAAATCAACACACTAAAAATTATACAGTATAAGCAGTTATTCTTCACAAAGTTAATGAATCTATGTAAATTAGCTAACTGCACTACAGTACTAGTCGTGATGGCGATCTTTGGGAGGCGAATATCCAGTGTATATCTTTTGGCTGATCAGCTACAGATCCCTTATCTTCGATATTTTAGGACTACACTACTCTTCAAACAAAGAGTTCCCTAAACAACTGGTTACTACTAAAAAAAAGGGAAATCGTTTACCTTCCCATATCGATAGTTGTTACCGGATTTGAAATCAACAGTGACTAAAGCCTCAGGATATATTGCAATAGTTTGTCCTCTGTTGTACGTTGTCAAAGAGAACTCGTATTGGGAACTCCAGCCCGATGCACCTTCCACGTATATCACGCTCAAAGGAGGATGGTGGCCGGTCTGTGTACTATACCGCTTTTAACATTTGGAGATTTTTGTGTATGAGTGTGATGTGCTTCAAGTTTTTAAATGGTCTAAAATGTTCTGAGAAAATGTGCATCTTTTGTTTTGGTATTATAAATCTGATTCCCGAATAATTGTTAGAACTTTGAACATCAAAAACTTGAGGCACTAATTCATGTAGGGTGATGGTGTTTTGAGCTTATTTACTTAAAATATTTTGGAGCGTTTAATATTATAATATAACAAATGCGTTCAAGCGAAATATTTCTCACATCCAAAGAATTTAAAGTAAGTGAGCTCAAAAGGCATTAAAATTTTCGCCGCTCTAAATCGCCCACCTCCATCTATGAGCAAAACCACTATAAAGAACGACATCGCATCGCAAAAATATTCTGAGACTGTTGGTAAATTTGATTGGATTCCTACTTTTTCCGGCTTTTTTTTTATTGATGATTCTTTCCCCGTTATTGATCGCCCCAATTATGATTTTACTCTTTTAAAATTTTTGCGATGCGACCTCTCAACCCAGTTTTTTCAGCCCTTCAACCAAAATCCTACCTTACGCCAAGTGTACTTGTTCTCTGTTTTCGTGAAGTAAGCAGAGGCAGACCCCAGAGGAATGACCTGGAGGTATTTCCCCCTGAACTTGGAGGTCATGGTGAACTCCTGCCAGCATTCCCAACCAGAGGCGCCCTCGCAATACTGGGCAACCATTGGAGGATGGTGGGAGACCTGTGATGCCCGGGATTTTTGAATTTTGAAGAATTTTGACCACAAGTTTGGGATAAGAGGATTCAATAGTTTTGAGTAATTCATGGGAATGGTACTTTTATCTCACACTTGTGTAAACTGAATACAAAACGTTTTGTTTCAGCAAGCAGAACTTAGTAATTCACAAATATGCCAAAACTTGTTTTGAATACAGTTTACAACAAGCGATTAAGATTTAAATAATATAATGATAATATAATGTTCCCAACAGTTTTATTTTGGATTTATATTATAGTTTACTTAGCTTTTGGTAAAGCAAGGATAGAATTTCAAATGTGCCGCTAAATATTATCCATACAATTAAAAGAAATGTAAGTTTGTTTGTAATCTCACTTACAATAAAAGTGTAAATAAGGCCATAGGCAGGATTGTTTTTATTTGTCTTTGTCATTTAAAGTAAGATTTCATGCTTTAGTAACTTTCATTTCTCTTTTTATCTTCAGAGTGTATAAATAGATAAAAATTATTGGCAAAAATAAGTTTCACGTCTATTGAATCCTCCTTAAAATAAAAATAAAACAATACCAATACATTTCAACTTGAATAAAACTTGTGATCTCATAGTTTGTAACATTCGCAAGCCAGACATAAAAAAAACCAAGGTAAGGAAGATGGAAGGATAGTGCTGCACAGGAAGACTCCAGGAGGTAGGCGGAACATGATAGGAGAAATAAAAAATTGAGTAATAATAGTCATAAATAAAGTAGTTTCAGAGCTCAAACTGATAAATCCCCATTTACAACTGGATTGGATGAAAATTTATTGGATGATTATCGTGATATGACCATTTTTCGATTCAGTGTAGTAAAGTACATTGATTGACGGAAACGGGATAACTGTCGTAAATGGATTTATCGGTTCTGCTCTCTTATAGAAATACATTACTTCATTAAATACATATAGAAACATACAGAGAAGAAAACTTAAAACATTAATAAAGTACTTCGTTAAGGTTGCGAATCTAACACAGACAAGAAAGGGTAATATGTTTTACAAGAAAATAATGTTGGTTTGAGTCAGCATAGGTAAAAAGCGCGATTCTATTGGTTCTTCAAACACATTGTCCGCGCACATCTCTGGTATATTCACAGCCTAATACAGTTAATACAACAGGTGGGAATGAAATAATCAATCGTGATAGCTCAGCGGGATAACAATAAGCGCAATACACACTGAGCACGCCGGGCCGCCGACATGTTAGACATAATTCTTTCAACGCCGGTGGGTTGTGTCGCCGGGCAATGTCGGCGTTTTGCATTAGGTATGTTTTGCGCTTTAGTGTCTCTTCTAAAGTCATATGTATGGTAAATTTATAGAGGTTGTTTACGGTGACGGAAAACATCGTGAGGCTGTTGAACTTGGCGTTCAGAGAAGACGGGGCGTTAGTCTAGACAGTGTACCCTTGAGGATGCAAACCCATTATCGCATGCTAGGGATACACTGACATGAAACTAAAAGTTAACTTAACTGTTGGGGTTGCCAAACGACATTTTTCCTCAACATTAGAAACCAAATCAGTGTCAAGAATCTTTCGATAAGAGTTCTTTTCGCATAAAACTATAGCTGTAATATAAATTTATATTGATCAGACCTTACGTTTTAAAAAAAGTTTTATTTCAACTAAAATAAGAAAGAGAGTAATGAGTAACAGTTATAGCACAAATTAGGATTACAGAGAAATGTTTAATAATCACCTGTTCACAGACAGCTCGCCATCCCAAGTCCTGCATTCTATCACATTCATAAGTTTCTCCTAATAGTGGATTGAATGGTTTACTCGTTCTGAAAAAAAATACTCCCATGAGTGTATACAAACCCTTGTATGTTTGTCACATTAAAAATATATTATTACGTTACGTTAATCTATAGATTTTTCATAACTGTTCATGAAACACTTAAACTAAAAAATTAGTCTATTTGATGTTTGGACAAGGGCACATGTAAGAAAATCAAATATAAACAACATCTATAAAACATACAGTTTAGTGTGGAAAAGAAAGATAGGCCAGACTTTCTAAGTTACCATCAATTCCCTTGTCGGCTGCAAAATTGGCTCACAAACATAAATTTCTGTGGCTTCAGCTAATTTTAACTAGCTGATTGCAGAGTTTAATTATAAGCTACCTGAACAAGCTATTTGAATATTGTTTATTTTTTTAACATACATAAATATGCTCACGGCTATAAATCCCTAGAAGAGGTAGCCAGAGCTAAGGAATTGGAAATTCATCAGCCACGTTTGGAAATTTTAGTGGGGAAAAGATGGTAATATAAAAGTTTTCGGTGATGGGTCTCCAACCACATCGCCCAAAAATCCCTTAAAAGCTCCAAATCCGTTAGTCGCCTCTTACGTACACCCACCGAAAGAAATGGGGTAGTGTTATTCTATGCAGACACTACACAGCAACTAATTATATTAATTAGTTTTTTAACTTAATATTAATATACATTATTCTCACCTAATAGCCGTAGTAGCATAAGACGATATAGTGAAAGCAGCGACATAAGCCAATTGCTTGGCAATGTCAGAACATCCGGCCGCCTTGTCCAAGATATTGGAGTACTCATAGTCCTCCACTAATCGCTGCAGCATAGAGAGTGGTTCGCTGAAGTTTACCGGGATGGGGATTTTTGATAATTCTTTACCTGGAAGTTTATTTAATAGGCTATTTGACTAAGTTTTGAAAACTATCTTACGGTGTTAATTTGTTTATAAGGAGCCCTAAAAAATATGTTTCTGTCTTCATTTTAGCTATTTTATTAAAAAAATCGAAAAAGAAAATGCAATATTCAAATGTGCCGCGAAAACGCGACTTTAAGTAATATGGCGGCTGTAGCACAAATGACGTCAATTCCGCATTAACCACAAATGAGCGAAGCGTTACACAGTCTGTTTATGCGCGATCTACGTCATTATAGAAATAGCCAATCACGGTCGTTTTTAGTCACGTGACAGTTGCATCGAAAATACTTATTTTAGAAGACGGATTTTAGTGAAATAGTGCAATATTTTTATCTCGCATTATTACATATTGCTCCAAAAAAGAAATATTAAGACTAGTGAAATAAAAGAAATGTATATTTTTATTACAGTCAAATAGCCTATTGTGGTTAGTGAGTTTTGGGTTAGGTGGGGTGTAAATATACATAATGTGGCTAACAAGTTTCCAAAGAAAGTAATGGTTATTATTTCTATTTTAGGAGGTGTACACTCTTAACACTGCGTTTTATCAAATGTATTTGCTACTATTTGATACTTCTCAAAAAAGTCCCCATTGAATGGCTAGGGTACCATGAAAAGGCTGATTGGCAAACATTAACAATTATTACACCAGCACTTTGACTAGGTTTATTAATATAAAAATGTATTGTTACATCAAGAAGTATTATAGTTACCTATACAGTTTTTCATAATAGACCACAAATTAAGAGGGTAATTTGGTTTTTCAGGAATCACCGTCCGTCTTGGTTTTCCTCCTATCATGGATTCTATTTCTGATACATGTGGCTGAAACAAATAATATAATTCTTCAGAAAATATTCCTCGATTTATAGTTTTAAAAGATTTATTAGTATAGTAATACTTACATGAGTGGAGGGTAAAATATAGTTACATTTAGATAAGAATAATATGATATATTAATTCCAGATATTTACAACTAATTCTACAGCTCCACTATATTTCATTAAAGGGAGGAAAATACTTGTGTAAACAAATCGTACAAGATACCTTTAACGCTATTCAGTAACACCAATAACCATGCTCCCTTCCACCCTTTTACAACCACAGATCTACAAATGATACTAACATATACTTTATGTTCGTCGGCAGTAGTGCGCGTTTTCTTACTCTCTCCGTATTCCTCTCTCTTATACAATCTCTAAATCTCCCATACAACCGGTAACTTACAAAGCATGATCTCTAGACCCACTATCACACAACCAAAGACGTACAAATGATACTCACATATACTTTAGGTTCGTCGGCAGTCTTATTGCCGGTTTCCTTAGCGGGTTGCGCCGCGTCTGGCGTGTCAGCCAGAGTGGTCGCGGCGGGAGACACCATGTTTTCCGCTAGGAATATCACCTGGGAATAATGATTTATGTTTTAGGTTATGTCTGTATGTTTAATAACTATTTGAGGACGAGTTCTGGGACATTAACGATGTGATATTGTTCATGGAAAATGGAATCTTAAGATGGTTTGGGACATGAGAATGGGTGAGATTTAATGGAAAGAGAGATATATAGCCAATGGGGTTGGTGTCGTCCGTGATGACCATGGAAGACACATTAGGATTAAATAGAGAATTACCTCAAAAAGATATACGTTTTGAGTTCCAAGAATGAAAGAGCTTATATATTCATAGAAATATTCATGGATCTAAACAAAGGTAAAGTGGGCACCTAAGTTTAGAAACTTGTTTAGTTTTTAAAGTAAAGTTATGTACCTAAAATGTGAACTAACCTTCTGTGTTTCTCTTACAGTTTCTCCCTCGGAGTCACTGGAGTTGTCGCCAGGTTTTGCATTACTTCTATTTATCACCTGCAAAATTGTTCAAGATTCAAATGATATACATGGTAAAATAAAAAAGGCTCATAAAGGATAAAATAATATACTATTTTTAAGTTGTTTTGATTAAATATGTTGTATTTACATATAAAAATTAGCAGGTTATTCTAACAAGCCAAGGGTAAATATTGGAAAAAATATATAAAAACTTTCCTTTACAATTTTATTAATTTTATTTATTTATTACCCTAAATATCCCTGAATGGGACAAATATGTTTTTACAATTTATTACTACTTATAAAAACTTTAAAATTGATTGGAATAGCTAATAAATAAAGGAAAGAAAAGTAATATTTCTTTCCTTTATTTATTAGTTATAATCCCCACATGAGGTTTTCTTTCATGAACAAAAACATTCAATAAATAAAGGAAAGAAAAATTTCGACACAGGCGGGAATCGAACCCGCGACCTCGGGTATACGCCCCCGTCGCTCTGCCAATTGAGCTACCGTATCAATGGCTGCCAGCGCGAAATTCTTCTATCCTTTATTTCTTTTATACGTTTAAGTAGTGTTTGCGTTTCCTACCTCCGAATTTTTACTTATTCGGAAGGCCACTTGTCTACCTTTTCAGATAGAATGCAAATGTTGAAAACGCCTAACTATCACATAATTTAAATCAATTTGAATGTTTTTAAAATCTTTTTGTTCATGAAAACCTCATTCAAATTGACAACATTCAACATTCAAATTGATTGGAACAACACCAGAAAAGTTACAGTATAAATACTCACAGGTACTTTCATAACAATAGTCTTGTCGGTTGCCTTGGTAGATGTTTCGCCTTCCATCGCGTCGAAGAACTCGTGCTCATCATCCTCAGTCTCCGACCGGGAGCCCGCGCCGCCTTAACATTATTACATTGTACGTTAAATTAAGGTACATATGTAAATATATATCTTATACACAATTGGTTTAAGTTTACAATAGGTTTACACATTAATAAGAAACACAAATAAATTAATATTAAAATATGTTTTTTTTTGTGTATCCGGTCAATATTTTGAAGAATTAAGGATACATAAAATATGATTAAACAAGAAATTTAAAATGATATTAGGTTTGTTATCTGTAATTGTGCCACCGAAATAAAGAAGACACGGGTTTGTGGTTCCACAGTTATAATGATAACTTTAAAAGCTATTAATTAAATAATAATCATGTTTCATGTAGTCAAGGGATTTTGAGTAAAGAATCAAATAATGTAACTAAGGGCTGTAAACAAAACTGCGATGCGATGCGTATTTCCTTAATTTTAGCAGCTAATAATGAGGAAATACGCATTGCGGCGCAGTTTTGTGTGCAATGCCCAAACCCCTATTGCATTGTTGATAAAAAAAAAACTATTTAAGTTTGAAATTGTTATATAGGTATTGAACAATATGTTATTTTATGAATAATATAGTTTCAAGTATTTCTTTCTCTCGGATGTCTGCATCAAGATTCACGCGGAGTGCACTAATATATCTTTGCTTTGCTCTTATAATTTTGAAATTAATAAATAAATAAATGATGGTTTGGCTAATTTTAAAGTCTGTTTGCTACACACATCAGATCAATTGTCCTAAAATTTACAATATTGTACTTTGAAATATACAGAATGGAATTTAAATTAAATAAACTAATATGGAGGAAGGGAGGGAGAAAGAGAGGGTGTAATTGTTATATGGTAAACAATTTATTTTGTCTTAACACATCATTTGCTGTGTAGTGTCGGCTTAGAATAGCACTACCCCATTTCTTCCGTTGGGTGTACGTAAGAGGCGACTAACGGTATTGGGGCTTTTAAGGGATTTTTGGGCGATGCGGTTGGAGACCCATCACCAAGAACCTTTATTTCACCATCTTTTCCCCACGCAACTTCCAAAGATGGCTGAGGAATGTCTCATTCCCTAGCTCTGGCTACCCCTTCAAGGGATTTATAGCCGTGAGTATATGTATGTACATCAGGACCTATGTGTTGTATATCGTAATCAACTATCAGTATGTTTGATAGCAAATATCTCACCATTAAAGTGTGTATGTCATGGTACAAAGAGTACGATAGCAAGCGAACATGTAGAGTGATAAGGTAACATAGACATACTTAGTTTAATGTGTGTGTCATACTACACATAGTCTTGCTCGCTTTCTTTTTTGTTTGTTTGATGAATTGACTTATATATTCGGATTAACTATATCCGAGATATCATTGGATGGGTGTAGTTTTTTTGTAATACAATGAATTTCATATGTACAATGCAGATGAAAATATCGTAAGATATTTGTCAAAAACATGTTCACCGCGAAAAATGACAACAAAATAATTTTTTGTTCAACTGATTGTGTCTGTCAACCCCAATGGGAATAATAGCCGTGTAAAAGACAAGACGGTATGTGTAAAGAAAATATACGGAATATAAGTTTTGCAAATGTCTAATATAGAGTTGGTTGGATGAATATTTATAATCAAAACAATTTAACCTGTAAATATATTAATTAGGTACGTATAAATTTGTTAAGTTTTAAAGCTGCAAAAAAGATTTTTAGTATGAAGCCTATATGCAGCTTTGTCACGATAACAATATTTTAAAAGCTGAAATAAAAAAATCTCTTTACTATTTTAGGCAGAGGCCCCAGCCCCTTTATGTTAAAATATTTTAAACTAACTCTCCCACAAGTATTTATAATACTTAAAGATAAGAATATAATAAGCTAATTGGTATTACTAGGATTTTCAGTTAAAAGTTAGGCTAAAGTTACATATAATTCAATTTGAATAGCATACCAAATATCAAACGTTTCACATAACGAAAAAAGTCTCCAATTGTTTTAAGAACTACATCCAAGGGCCAAAAGCTCATTTCTTGTTGTAAAATTTACATTTTATAGAAACAATTTATAGCTGAAACAATGATTACATTTTAATGTATTAGTAAAAAGAACTCATGGTCTAACTAATAATTAACAAAATTTTATACTTGGATCTACAGTGCACTTAAATGGACAACAACACAACTCTATCTCTTTTAAATAATAACCAGCACCTGGCGATGGTCAAATTTTTAAAAAGTACTGTAGCAACTAACCTTTTTTTGTTTGAGAAGCATAATTGAAAAGCAAAATTATTATTGATTGTATTTTTTCTGAAAACATAAATAATATGTTATTGTTGTAGTTTTCAAAGTCCCAGTGTTACTCATTTCAACCACTCACACTCAAAATCTCCTTATCTACATTCAAACAATGATGCACGTTGGACATAGACATGTGAATATTAATACTGTATCCTAAAAGAGGTAGTCAATGTTTTAGTTCCCTTGAATATCACATTATATCTTATTTTTGGCTGAACATATGTGATGGGCATGTGTTCACAAATTATTTTACAATTATAATTGTGAACGATGAGTTTTTTTTGTTTATCTAATTATTAACATTCTTACAAGTTTGCCTTAAATCTAACATTGTTCCACAAAACTGTTACACAGTTTGACTGTGGGATCGAAGTCAAAGAAGAAGTTATAAAACATTGCAAAAAAGACAAAAATTGCCCTGCAGACATCATAAGTTTGCAAGAGTGATATTGAACTCTGACAAAGAGTACAAAGGCGATCACACTATCCTTAACCCAACATTACAATGTTCCTTTTACATTATATAGTATTGATTGCAAAACTATTCTAACAAATCTCTCAAGCTTCATTTATTTTTATCAATCTTTTAATTCATACCCTTTTATTCATAACACTTTGGATGCCTGTTGTTAGAAATTTTTCTATTTTATTTAAAATTATTTTATTAGCTATATAGTTACCCCCTCTATGTTGCTTTTATATAAAATTATGAACTGGTCTTAAACTCTTATGTGTATCCAATATTTTTTTTAAAAGTGATAATGGCTTCTATATCAATACTTAATTGAATAACATGGTTTTTCTTTATGTTTTGATACTGTCACATAAATATTACTATTAAACTTATCAAAGTTTTCATACCAAAATGTTGGCTTATCAGTAATGGCTCGTAATAGCCACAGATGTTATTGTTTAATGACTCATTAACTTCTCAAGATAATGATCCTTAATTGGGTTTGTTTTAACTTTGTTTACTTTCAATATGTTTAGGAAAATGGAAATGAATTATTGCACCTCTGATAAATTTAATAAGAGTGAGTTTCTTTATAATATTGATTTCTACAAATTCAAGTTTTTGATTCAATTGAAACAAGTATTTAAAGTAGTGTTTATGTTAGTCAATTGTCAAGACCTAAATTAAAGAACAACTTCCTCTCATGGCATTATAAATTATATTTTTGGTCCTAAATACTCTTATAAGTAATCAGAGTAACATTGTCTCATATAGTAAATTTTGATACTATCATATTTTTTTAGTGTTGCTAGATAACCCATTTCTTCCGGTGGGTGTATGTAAGAGGTGACTAACGGTATTGGGGCCTTTAAGGCATTGTTGGGCGATGTGGTTGGAGACCCATCACCAACAACCTTTATTTTTACCATCTTTTCCCCACTCACACTAAGTAATTTCTAATTCCTTAGCTCTGGCTTCCCTTCTTGCGACTTATAGCCGTGAGTATATGTATGTGCCAGATAAATAGGATATTGACTTATGCACAGAGAGAGATTTTACAATGTCCCTGTAGTGGCAGCTTAGAATGTCACTACCCCTTTCTACCCATGGGTGTCATAAGAGGTGACTAAGGGTACAGGGTTATCTTAAGGGATTATTAGGCGATGCGGTTGGAGACCGATGGGTAAGACCAACAACCTTTATTTTACCATCTTTTCCCCACTTACAATATGTCTGACAATACCCCTTCTAAGGATTAATAGTTGTGAGTACATGTATGTATAGATATAAGAAATAGGACTCAAGAAAAATAATTCACTCATAAAATACATTATCAAATTACTATACCATTACAAAAACATGAAATGTACAACAACCTACTGTAATTAATAGAGTTTTTACCAAAAGGGAAATTATGTTTGTAACAATAACCCCTTAGGTTTTTGAACCTTACTCAAATGACAAAACATGCATATAGTTAATGTATGCATGGGTAATGGGACCTATAAAATTCATGCAGTCAGCATGAGTTTTATAATTTTATATTGGATATGAAAGAATTTTTTTGATAACTAATATTGTATTATATTATACCATTTATCAAAAGTTTCATAGGTATTGTACGGTTACATGTTTATATATTGTACATAGCCTCAAAATATCTTCTGGAATTTGATAAATGATCAAAATCGTAAAATCAATACTAAAAAGGATAGTCTAATTAGTTTAGCTCAGTATTCTCAATGTCAAATACATTTGTTTAACAATTTCGACTACGGCGGAACAGGCATGTATAAACAAGGTCACAAGTAACCTTCACAACGAAAAGAAGCCACACTTACTCCGATTTTCATATATCCAGCTGACTAATTTTGATATTTACACTAAAACAACCACGATATATCCGTAGAACTTATGAATTTGAACAACGAATTTATAAATTTTTCGCCGCAAATTTTACGTACTCAATAATTATACGGTGACTAAATACTTCAAGTTGTTAAATAGTTACAAAGATTTCTATGAGAAATTACAGTTCTATTCAATTAATTTCTTGAAAATGAGTTTTTTTTCTAGACGACATGACCACAAACAATTTGACAGTGACAAGAGGTTTTTTTTTATTCGTTGGTGGATTGAAGTTGACGTAACTAAACTAGTCATGTAGATTGTCGCATACTCTGTGACGGGCGACTGTAGTAACGAGGGATGGGTATTGGCACAGATAATATAATACTATACTAGTACAGATACCCAATCCCATACAACGAAATGTGATGTGCTTAAATACCCTTATTCGGCGGGCTATTTTCTAGTTCTTTATTGTTCGCTAGATGGCGCTAAAAACAAAAACCAAATGATAACAAAGCCCGATATCTTAACTCGGCTAATATTAGGAAATGGCGGCTGCGGGGCGCGCGGGGCGGGGGCGCTTCGGTAACACGACACGAGCGAGACAGATTTTATTACTTTATGACTTTCTTTCACTAAATGTTTATTTGCAAATTTGCAAATATGGTCAAGGACAAAATCGTCGACAAGGCCAATTGCGTACGAGTATTACATCCGTTTGTAGATATTTTTGCTTGTAATGTTAACAGTGTCGTTGTCGATATTCTTCTCTGCTATGTGTCGGCTTAGAATAGCACTACCCCATTTCTTACCGTAATGGTTCGTAATAGACGGCTTAAGGTATTGGGGCTTTTGGGTGATTTTAAGGCGATTCTGTTGGGGACCCACCATCAAAAATCTTTGTTTTATAATCTTATCCCAACACAAGTTCCAAAAGTGGCGAACGAAATTTTTATTCCTAAGCTCTGGCTCCCCCTTCTAGGGATTTATAGCCGAAAATAAATGTGTGAATAATGAACGATCTTCTGTTTATTAAAATAAAATAAACAGAATAAACACATTTATTTATTTAATAACATCGTGCAAGACGTATTCGTGCTGTAGTGGCGGCGTATAATAGCACTACTCCGCATCATTCCGTCAGTGAGGTATTGAGCGCTTGTGTCGAGATTATTCTTTCCTTTATTTATTCTTTATTATTAGTTATAACTCCCACATGAGGTTTTCATGAACAAAAAGATTTAAATGATTTGAGTTGTTTAGTTTGAGGCATAGAATAAAGTTGTGGCTTTGTGTTTAATTTCATTGATTGGTTGGCGATGTGGTGATAGACCACAAATATTTAATTAAAAAAATGTATCTTCCACAAGCTGACATTCCACAAGCATCTGTGGGTTTGTCGCATTCAAACTTCTGGTTATTACTATACTAAAATGTCAGCTCGAAAAGGTATCATTTAATATTATTTATAATACATTATAATTAATTTTACTGGGTTATGTGGCTCGAATGTTAACCCATTTCCAAAATTAATGATTCTTTTATAATCTATTCTCCACATAAAGCGGCTAATAATTTGAAAATGTTGAAAGAATTATTAGAGAAGTATTTAAAAAATATCTATAGCTGGTTTCAACTGCAATCATACGGACATTTAACTCCAACTCAAACGTTAACGCCGAATATCCCCGAACGGGGTCGGCAGTGGTATCAATACTTCTGATATTCACGTGACATTGTCACCGGGTGTTCAGAGTACCCACATTATGCTCGGACAGTGTACCCACGTGATAGGGGACAGGCCCATCTCCGTTTTGTACAAATACAATGTCCCAGGGTTAGAAAACTAGTCGTCTGCAAGATAAGCAGTGTTCTACCCACTGAGCTACCAAGTTTTATCTAGGTACCTACGCGCTACACCTACAGTACAGAATACTTATCCTATTTGTAAAAAGTATTTATCAATCTTGCCACATCACATACTGACATACATATTATTATTTCTCATACCGTTGGAGTAACAAAAAATGTACGACTATAAATCCCTAGAAGGGGTAGCCAAAGCTTCGAAAAAGTCAATCACTGAGTTATTAATTCAAACGTTCACACTGCAAATCCCGACGGTAGTGCAGGCAGAGGTACTAACACTAAAAAACAACTTTCTACAACAAAGTACTAACAGATATAAAAATAACATACACACATATACTCACGGCTATAAGTCCCATGAAGGGGCAGCCAGAGCTTCAGAGCTAGAAACTTTTCAGTCACATTTAAAAGTTGATAGGGGAGAAAATGGTATAAACAAATTATCGTTAGTGATGGGTCTCCGAAAATCTAAAAGCCCCAATACCGTTAGTCGCCTCTTACGATCACCCACCGGAAGAAATGGGGTATCGTCATTCTAAGCCGACACTACACGGCTAAAAAATAGTGATAAGAAATGGAACAAGGTTATTTTTGAGCGATGCGGCAGGAATTAAAATTACATATATATTCTCACGCCGTTAGTTCACATTGGGATAGTTAGAGATTATCGATCGCCACTTTGTTCGACCCTGACAAACTTGGGACACTTGTTTAAGCACAGTCTCTTATTGGTGCAAACGTGTACGCCGAGGTCGTTAAAAATTAAAATCACTTAAAAAGCCCCTATACCCCGTGAGTCGCCTCTTGCAATCACCCACGAGTAGTAATGGGGTAGTGTTATTTTAAGTCGACAATTATCACCAATTCGATTACTTGGACGCAAATCAAAACAAGTAAGATACGTCAATAAACACAATCTCATTTTGGCGCCATCTATTGTCAGTAGTTGAAATCACTAAACATTTTAGTTAAATAGATGTAGTTCTACAATAATAATTAAGGAATATAATTACATAAAAACAAAAGTACGGTTTTTTTTATATTTTGCTTATATTTGTAATAATTTATGTTTTATGGTATTAAGTGACAAAATAAATTACCATGTTATATTTATCTAACTGTCTTTTGGCTTTTTAAACGATAATTAGACATTTTAAGTTTTTATTTTAAAAGTCAACTATATCTCAACTCCATCTATTGAGCGTAGAGGTAACTAAAAACATTTTGTATGAGATGGTATACCATGGTATTGGGTAATGTCGACAATCGATTGGTGCTGACTACTGAGCTATTATTGGTGAAACTCATTTTTAGACAAATGAATTAGAAGTGTACTAATGCGTATGAAAAAAACTCTACCTTATTCAGAAACCCCAAAAACTAAACTGTTGAATTGCGAGTCAATTCGCGGCACTGAGGGTTCCGCATCTTTTATCTATAGAAAAGGTAAAAACATGTAATTGGAAGCCCCTTTTAACTACTAGTTTTTTGTTGTTTTGTGTACAGAGTAATAATTTTAGTCTCTGTTTAAACCGACTTAAAACAAAGGGGGTTATTGCGCGATGTAAATTTTTTGCACATACATGCATAACTTTTAATCCGATTTGACAGTTATTTCTTTTTGTTGGATAATCATAGATACATAAATGTTAGTCACGCTTTAATTAAAAGATTCCCTTAGTTCAGAATTTCAAATCAAAATCCTGCCCTACGGGCATATAAAATATTAAAAGGGATACCTATAGGATCCGCTCAGTGATTGTAAAGCTTCACCAAACATAATGTTTACAGAGTCGTCCGATCTTAGTAGTTCTTCTTTTAATAAAAAGAGGACTCCAGTGTTAGCCTCATGTAAATGCGAAGGCGAATTCCCACATAAAAAAACCAGAGATGATTGAGTGTTGAATCGCTGATTTTGATGTTGATCTCTGTTAATACACAAATAAGGGGATCTACTCGTAATAATCGGTTTAACCATTTGGTACGGAACGCTAAAAAAAGCCAAATGCGAGTTGGCATACACATGAAGGGACTATAAAGGGGCCAAATTTATTGGTTCAAACGAAAAAGGAGGACAAAAGGGGATCATTTACAACATAAAATTGTTCTACGCTAATACTCAAAAGTCAACTTTGGAGGACCTGTCTTTTATTATTTATATATTTAAAAATATCTTGTCTAATCAACATATCTTGTGAACTGTCTTTTGAATCCTATTTGCTACAATCGTTTGCTACATCCGTTTTTGTTTTCAGACTATGGAACCCTAATAAAAATGAAGCGTTTAAGTTTAAAGCTGCCCGACCCACTTGTTTTGGCTATTTAACTGGCTCGCAAATTGGGTCAGTCATCAAAAACAATACAAAAACCAATCAATTATTTCACATTGAACAAGATGAGTTGAGATGATGAGTAAGCACTAGAACACGTTGATTTATGCTCTTTTCAGAGCAAAAAAATATACACAACATTCTTCAGCCAATATAAAACAAGAAAGAGGAAATGGCAAACATTAATAAACCCTTTATAGTTTAATGATATTTCAAAATAAAATCTTATTATCAATATCTATACTTATAATAAATCTGTAGAGAGGTCAATTCTGTACATGAAATATATTTTCAAAATAACTATCAGGTGGTGATTAGGGATCGATACCGATGCCAAAAATGCAATCAGTAAAATTTTTGTCTGTCTGTCTGTCGGTTTGTATGTTGCTTATGGAAACAAAATCTACGCGACGGATTTTAACGAAACTTGGTACAATTATTCTTCATACTCCTGGGCAGGTTTTTGTATACTTTCCAGCAGAGTAGTAAAGGGGAATTTTGGGAAATTTTGGGAAAACGGGAGAAGTTACTCCATTTTTTAAGCTTCCGTCGCGTGTGCAGCCTTAATGGTTAAACTTACATAGAAATCATGTATGACGGAAATATTCTTCATAAAATTATCTAAAAAAAATCCTCAACCGTTTGTGTCTATTTTACGGTTGACTCACAATAACACGTGTAATTTCTTATAGCTTAGCAGTTCGGAACATTCTGATTATATTTGTTTATTCTACGTTTGTAAACCTCTCACTCATCTTTAATTTAAAAAAGGTAACATTATTACCTAATCAATAAAAAAAGAATCATAGAAATCGATAGAGAAACACCGAAATTATACATAAAATAAGCCATCGCGCCCGTGACCAAAACCAAATCTTTACTAATTTACATATAACATACTAGATGGCGCCAGTAGAAGCATCCTACATCACGTAATGATTTATTTTTCAGATTGTTATAAATACTTCATAGCGTTTTATTCCAAAATTTGCTATTAAACGGAAATACTGAACCGTTCATTAAAGCGCATTCAAAATCACCAAACTACACTGTTTAGGGAGTGCTATAAATTTAATAAATTGAAAACATTGCGCTGAATTTCATAATGCTTGAGCAGTGACTGAAGAAATAAACCTCAGATATTTAAAAAAAACAACGCTACCCGTGCGAAGCTGGGACGATCCACTAGTATATAATAAATAGAATATCGTTTACACAAAGTTTCGATCTCCGAGCTTTGGGGGCAAAAAAGCCAAAGCTGTATAGCAAAAAAAACAATGCTTTTAAGGAATGAACAGCAGTATTGCTAACCCACTTATATTGTATATTGGGGCCAAACAATCTTTCCTATAACCTGTTTAAATCATATAAATCAGAACCTAGACACTTGTAACATCAATAAACCGTTATGTTCAAAACCACAATTATTACAAACTTCTATGAAATATATACCTGAGGTAGAGTCTCTATGTGCAGTGACAGTCTTCTCCAAATTATCGTGCTGTCTCGCCAACTGCTCGACAATCTCTTGCAATCTCATTTTCTGTTCTCTCTCGTGTTGTAGGGCGCGACTTAGACGACCACTGCCCGCTGAGGCAGCGCTCATGAATTCGTTGCAGGCCTAAAAGTTTAGGTTAGATTAGGCTGTCATTTGGCCTGTTTTGGGGGATGGTTTAAAAACATTGTTCCTTCTATCTTTGTTCATTAATTTTATATGCTGCGGATATCCTTGTAGAATTTAAATACAGCTGTGTTTAGTAATTTAGCTGAGTAGTTTTGGATTAAAATAGCCATAACAGGTGCCAACCCTAAGGTTTTGTGGCTTTTGAAGTGTTTGTTTTGCGATATGGCTGGAAACCCACCACCAACCATCCTTAATTATGAAATCTTTTCCCCTCTCAAAATCTAAAAGTACCTGAAGTATTGCTAATTCTGAAACTAACGCTTTCTCTTTCGAGATCTACACCAATTAGGTTCATTAAAACATCTATATTTCCATCAACAAAAACAAAGAAAATACATACATTCATCATAGCGTTGCAAGATTTCCTGAACAGCGTGACTCTCTTTGCCGCCACCCATTTCTGCTAACAAGCACTGCAGAGTGTCTTTTCTCCACTCAAGTTCCAAAAGTGACTGAAGAACTTCTAATTCTCGCAAAACCTTTTGGAACCAGCTAGGTACATTCAAACATCTATATTTCCTTAAAAAAAACACAGCAAATACATACATTCATCATAGCGTTGCAAGATATCCTGAACAGCGTGGCTCTCTCCGCCACCTGTTTCGCGGCATCGGACGGCGGGGATTCCAGTTCTGCTAATGAACGTTGTAGAGCTGCTCCGTGGCGGGAGACTAACTCTGAACAGGTGCGGAGGTCGTGGAATCTATGGGAAATTAGTTAAAAAGTTGTTATTCATAGAGTACTAAATGTCTCTGATAGAAGGACAGACGACTTGGTAAATTTTAGGGTATCCTCACAGCCCATATATGTCCCAACCAAGGGGCTTGAGCCTACCCTATATTCCCTACCCTATATCACTCTTTGCGGCAGTGTTCTTAATAAAGTACACAAGTTCAAGTATCTGGGCCACTGGGTTACCGACGACATGAGTGACGGTGAGGACATAGACAGGGAGCGTAGGGCGCTGGCCGTCCGCTGTAACATGTTAGCCCGTAGGTTCGCACGCTGCTCAATACCAGTCAAGCTGACTCTCTTTAGAGCTTACTGTCAGAGCTTTTACACATGTAGCCTGTGGACGAACTTCACGCAGCGGACGTACAGCGCACTACGCGTGCAGTACAACGATGCGCTCAGGATTCTATTAAAACTGCCGCGTTACTGTAGCGCTTCCGCCATGTTTGCGGAAGTTCACATTGATGACTTCTACGCTATAGTGAGGAAACGGAGCGCCTCGTTATTGAGGCGCCTGCAGGCTAGCACTAATGGAATCCTGAGAGCATTGTCCGAGCGCTGGGACTCGCCGATGATGAGGAGGTGGATGCAGTTACATGCCAGCGCATCACCCCTCGTACTATAGTTTGTAAAGTAATTATAAATTTTAATTAATTTTAATTTTATTTTATTTTGAATTTTATTTATTTTTATTGATTTATTAGTTTTTTTGATGAATTTTCTTTTTTATTGATTTTTATTATTTTGATTTTATTCTTTGGGACATAACTTTTAATTGACATGTTTTTATAATTTTAATTTATTTGTATTTTGTAGTTTTCATTTTGTGTTGTATGTAATGGCTAAATATGGGCTACTAGCCTGAAATAAATGATTTTTATTTATTTATTTTTTTTATTTATATAGGGCGATTTGGCCTTAGTCCACCACGCTGGCCAATTGTGGGTTGGCAGACTAACAACTACTGAGGTAATAGTAACCGGGACCGACAGCTTAACGTGCCCTCCGAAGCACGGAATCATCTTAATTTTCGGATAATCAGGTGATTCAAGCCTGCAATATTCTTCCAGACTGGGTTAAATTTTACAAATTAAATTTGTAAGGTTACCACCCCCCGGGGATCGAACCCGAGACATCCGTTGAAACTAAGCGCTTAACCGCGAGACCACGAGGCAGACGTTAATGTTAGGGTATATGGGCTAAATAGGACCGGTTGTTGGGGAGACCGGATTTGGGGAGGCGTACTAGCAGAGGAATTCTATTGATGTTTTACGCCCCGTGGGTCACTGGCCAGAGACTAGCTTAAATCGTGGAACATATAGGGTAGTTTCAAGATTTGGTAGCAATAGGGTAACTATTCGATGTTTACGAGTTGATACCACTCCGATGGAATGACTGATGCCTTGGTGAAAGTTCAGAAATATGGGTGTTGAGATGATCTTTTGGCAAACCTAGCTCTAGCAGTGGAAATCTAATTGAAACGCTGTTCCAGGCTAACTCTGAAAACTAACGGGGTCGAGCAAGCTACGTTGGAAAATTTGGCGTCGATAAGGTTTTCAATGTTAACGAAGAGTGAATATTTTACAAATAGCAAGTTATTTCAAACAAGATGTAAAGCTCTTCGACTTTATTCTACTTAACTAAAAATAATTCAAAATCCAATCAACTATTTAAAACAAAAATACAAACCTGGCAGCCAATTCCCGTGCTATCCCGTTGGCCTCTTCACCATCACCATCTGCACCGCCATTACCATCGTCGGCGATGTTGTCATCGTCATCATCGTCGCTCTCCTGTGCCCTACTACAAATGTTACTTTTACTACTGCTACTTTATATACATTCTCAAAAGTTTTGGTAAACTCCTTACTTTGTATAAGTTTCTTCCACAGGCCTCTACCCATAATAAAGTTAGGATTAGTTATAATCTTTATGGATAAATCAGTTCTCATTGGCATAAAACTATCGATATTCGACAGAACCTTTGATTAACCAAAGAGACCCCGTGAACGATATTTTTTATATACTAGGTTGGCATGGGACCGTCGGATGCCAATAAAAGGAGCGAAGCGAGCAATTGCCTGATTCTCAGATATTACTTATCGTTGAACGATTTATTCTACAAATATCTCAACACGCGTTGCTATGCAATTTGTTATAATTCTTTGAATATACTTGTTGGTTTACCTAAACGCGTGATTGATTCTACACAAAACTGCAATGTAGTTACAGTCCTGATTTTGGAAAACTTAAATTGTTTACAATTTTCATTGTTTAAAAAAACATATCTAAATAGCTAAATACCTATTTTCTTTGAAAAAAAATGTTAATTTTTTTTTGGGAAAAATGTTCTAGAACTTGAGTATTAGCGTTCAAAAGTTCGAAAAATTACCAACAACCTTCACTTCATGATCTTTTCCCCACTCAATTTTCCAAAAGTGGCTGAGGAATTTCTAAATCTTTAGCTATGGCTACCCCTTCTAGGGATTTAAAGCAGTGAGTATAAGTAAGTAAGTAAGTATACTTTTGTAGTCATCTGTTCTCAAGGAAGGAAGGAAAGGTAAGCAAGTCATAGATTCGTCTAGATTCGTTCATTGATTTTATCTATTAATTATTATTATAGATACTCTTTTCTTCAGTCAGCACAAACTGCCTAGGTAGACGGCAACAGTCTAGGATACCCGATGGTAGCTCTTACTGCGCGCGGCCTAAGGGGGCCTATCGAACAATAAGGGGTATCCTAGCGTATGGCTGAATACTGACATACATACTAAATTTGCCATCGTTACGAAGAGCCCTTCGCTGCATCCACTTGCCAGAATTGTGACAATATTTACCAAATGCAAGGAGAAACAACAAACAAATACACGACCAATGAAAGATTTAATGAAATACTTCGACTACTTCAATACGATTTTTGGCATAATGTGTACAATCAGAACAAATTAATACAAATAGAGACGCAGAAACTGACATTACTGACTGGAATAGATATAAGTCATGAATTCGAACAAACGTGTTCTAAGTTCCTGCTTGCGTAATTGCTAAGCTTATTGTAGTTTGGCAGTCTGCACTACAGTTTGGTGATGCACTACAGCGGATACAAAAGTGGCAAAAACAATATTATAGAGAAACGTCAAAGACTGAAGTTTATAGTATCTATAACAATAATTTCGTTAAGGAGTATGGTAGACTCAATCGAAACCTCCTTGTCGTTAGCGAAACGATTGAAAAACATTATGAAACGGAACGTTTATGTCATCGGGTGACAGTCAATATGGCGACTACGATTTGTTTGTCAGCAATCAGCACCATTAAAATTTAGCAAAATACTCGACAATCCGAATTTTGCGGATAGATGTTGTCGACTCAAAATCATTATTTTTTATGTTTTATTATTCAGGTAAGGTTTTGATCGAATCTACCGTACCCCGTGACAAAATTATTAATATAGATTCTATTTTCACGCGCTAACTTACGTAATTTTTCCATATACTAACATTATAATTTTTTAATGGTGATTATTCCTCCGATTTTTATCAAAATTGACATAAACCATCTAGACATAGTCCTTGACAACCATGCAAAATTTCAGGGTTCTGAGTTGAGCCGTTTGGGAGGAGTACGATCACAACGAAATGCAAAAGTCGGGGGTAAATGGAGCTTCGCTCGCTACGCTCGCTTCGCTCCAATTATTTATGTATGCCCTCTTATTTTGCTCACTTTGTGGTTCTTTAGAAACCCAGAAAACTAGTATAGTAAAATATCCTGCAAATATACATCTAATTTCCATTAAAAGTTGCAAAATACCTTATTATCCAGTTAATATACGGTTCTTACTTTACCGCGTCTTAATTTATGTCACTAACCAATTTGACGAGAGACGATGAGTTTTTATGAATAATTCAAACAGGTAATCACGAAAAAATACAAGTTTTATATACGCTCTGATTAGGCAGATTTGAATTAATTGAGCAGTTTTATGTAATTTATGCAACTATTTAAGATTATTCAGTCTATAAGGATATGGACTGATTACTATTGATTACTCGCTACATTTATCCATATCCATAACAGCTTGATTGATCTAGCAGTTGCGTATCTGCTTTCCAAGCGTTTGTTAATAAGGTTGTATGTTAATAATTAAATCACTGAGCGAAGCATTATGACTTAATCTCCATGATTCTCTCTTGCTACTGACCTCGCCATATGCATAAATGGAATAATGAATAACATAACATAAACGTTCACGCCGAATATCCCCGAAGGGGTTGGCAGAGGTACTAATACGTCTGAACATCACGTGACTTTGTCACCTGGTGTTCAGAGTACCCACGTTTTGCAAGGACAGTGTACTCACGTGATAGGGGGCAGGCTTATCGCCGTAATTAATAACATAGATGTCTTTACTTTAGAGTTTGCCTCACGATTCTTTTTCACTAATCTCGATTTTTTCTGTTCAAGGTTGTACGTATATAATAACTCACATAGCTTTCGCCTTAGCGAGCTCCAAAGCGGTGACCCAGCTCTGCCGTTCCACCTCATCATGAGCGCGGATGTGGAAGGTCTGGGTGCCTCCGTTGCTGATCACGAATGTGCACGAATCTGCTGTATGGATCAGTGCACCCAGCAGAGATATTGTACCGCGGCATGTGTGCGCCATCTCGGCTTGATTTCTGTAAAAGAAGTAAGGTTTAAAATTAAAAGATTTTTGTAAAGATTTGCTAATTGGTTATGGGAAAACTTTCGTTTCCTTAGTTGGCTTGTAAGACAGGGAAAGAAAAAGTAAGTTATCAAACACTGCTAGCTTATTTATTTTACGTTGCAAACTTATAAATTATGTGAGGTATATTATAAACATAGAGATCAATATTTTGTGAGTACCATAATAGGAAGGAAAAAGACAAAACAATAAAATTAAATACCATGCTTTGCTATCTGACCCATCAGATTTAGCAAAGCATGGTATCAACTTATCTATAAAAATGTAATGAAAATTTCACCATTTTCTTGATGTTCATATTGTATTTCTCTGCGGGTGACATACAAGGCGACTAAGGGGTGGGGCTATTAAGTGGTTGTTAGGAGATGGGGCTGGAGACCCTACAGCAACAATAATTTATTTTTAATATCTCTTGTTAGAATTTATGTTTGTTTCTCTTGTTAGCTTTGAGTATATGTCCATTTGCATGCATGTATGTTTTATGTTATTGCAAAGCTTGGAAAATTATGCAAACAATAGTAAAAAAAATACTATATGTTTCTGCAATAAAAAGATTATAGTAATGTGTGTATCATCATCTCATATTCATCAATTCATATCATATTTCAAAATATTAAAATAAAGAATCTCATTGCTCATTGCACTGTACATGGCAATTGGCCAAAAAATAAATTGGCATACAATTACAATATCCAAAATATGTATCACTTAATGAAGCTTCACTTGAGTGATTTGACAGGATCATTAAACAAAGTGGTGATTGATACACTCTGTCTTACCCAATGGGAACCTTAGGTGTGAGAGTATGTATGTATGTAGCAACATTAATAAGTTTTTCTTTTTTCAAACATCAAACTTTATCACAATAGTACTCTTGATGTGAAGTAAAGCTTGAATTAATTGAAAACCCTAAAATGACAATGGTTTCTAAAATTTATAGCGCACGTCGAAATGTGATTACTAGTGTCATTGATTAATTTATTTTTTATTCATTGACCTTCCATTTATACACAATAAGAGACATATATAATGATTTTACTACATTATTTGCATTGCCCATCTATGCAAGTTACAATACCAATTTACATCTATTCATATTTCTTTAATGTGATACAATATCTTTCCATTGGTCACAAGCCAATTAGCAATTGAATGTGACATGCACAAATGGTTATTTTTTATGTATCAATGTATGTTGTTCAGGTCAAGTGAAGGTCTTATTCTATTTTTTACAATATTATATGAATATTCAAACAGAACAAAACTATTTAAATAATAATTTTATACAATTTTGGTTTTTCAGACATTAACTTTAAAGATAACTACGAAAACATTAATCAACTTTGATTATTTATAAAGTGATAAATGATTTTTAAAAAAAAAACTTTTATTAAACCTGGCATCTAGTAACATAATTCAAAATTATGTTAAGTTATTTTTTTTATCTCAAACCAAACCAGCCCTCATAGCATGAGGCATGTTATAATGAATGAGAAACTGACAGATTGTTCAATACAAAATCAGTCAGTATCTCATGTCTCACACAACAGGTTCACTCTTACATTTTTTAAGTGATCTATTCTGACCACACAACCCATTTTACCTTCTGGATGGTTGTGGTACCTAGTTCAAATCAATTAATAAGACATTATCATGTGAAATCCCACCAGATATATATACAGACATGCAAGGATTTTAATAATTAGAGCATATAATAATTGACTGAAATTGAAACAGAGAGGGAGGTGTTTATATGGACAACCAACACCATAGAAATTTGGAAGGCTTTAAGAAAAGTAATGGTATTAGAACAGGATTACCCCATTTATTTCTGTGGGTGATTGTAATAGGCAACTGAGGGTATTGGAACATTTATACATACATACATATCACGGCACACTCAGGGCTATAAATCCCTTGAAGGGGTAGCCAGAGCTAAGGAATTAGCAATTCCTCAGCCACTTTTGGAAGGTGTGTGGGGAAAAGATCGTAAAATAAAGGTTTTTGGTGATGGGTCTCCAAATGCATCACCCAATAATCCAATAAAAAGCCCCAATACCCTTAGTCGCCTCTTACAACACCCGTGGGTAGAAAGGGGTAGCAACATTCTAAGCCAGCATTACACGACATATCTATTTTGGTGTGTGATGGGTCTCTAACCGCATCGCCCGAAAATCCCTTAAAAGCCCCAATACCATTAGTCACCTCTTAAGTACACCCACCAGAAGAAATGGGCTAGTGCTATTCTAAGCCGACACTTTACAGAACATTTATAGTGACAACAAACTTCATTTTACATTCTTTTCCCTACTCAACTTCCAAGGGTGGCTGAGGAATTTCTTATTCTGAAGCTATGGCTACCTCTTCTGAGGATTTATAGCCATGAGCATGTATATATGTCTTGATATCTGACACAGTAATATCTAGTATGAAAATCTTGACTGCCTAAGTATATCTGAAAATTTCTTGTAAAACTTTGTTGATTGAATAATTAATGTAGGTTAGAACAAAAATATACAAATCTAAAATAGGCTATTGATATTTAATTAAAAGCTATCATTAAAAAACCAAACGTATGAATTACACATCATAACCTAACAAAAAACTAGATGCAAAGATTAATGATATGACGAAAATAGTTTCATGACCAGCAAATATATTCAACTTCACACAGTATAACTCGTTAAAATAAGAAAAATTAAGAGCTCATGAATGTAAAATGACGTTATCTGCGTCAATAGAATAGTTGTACAGCTTTTCAACACCACAAAATACTGTAAAACTTTTTCTAAAAGATAAACTGGGCGAGAGCCAGAATCTAATTGGACAGTCCATTACTTTACAGATATTGTTTGAGTAGCATATATTATTCTACTTTGAATGCAAGTAGTGAATAACACTTAAGTATTATCAGTAAAACAAGTAGTTAGTAGCATCTTACCTGTAATATGATAACAATCCATTCGACAACACGAACCATCTTCGCTGATATCCTTTCAAATAATTGGTCCATTTGAACAACCAACCAGTTTTCTCAGGGTCGCCATGAACTGGCTGACCCTTGGGCACAAGAGCATCAGACATTTTACACCTTAAAAACAACAGATGACGATAACCATAATAACAAAGTAGAAATAAGTGATATTTCTCAGCAGGCCACGTCCACCATCATGTTTTTAACTTAGTGTTCGGGGTTGCCAAAATATATATAGAAAATTCCCGGTTTTGTTCTCTTTTCTTTGACGAGCCGGGCATATATTTATATTTAAATAAAAACAGCTGTCTTCGTTAATGCGGTATACGACCTAAACATAATGTGATTTGCTATCATTTGAAACTATTTTTTAAGTATTTAAAATTTTGTTTAATTTATTCGTAGATATTTTATATGAAAGAATACGAACATGATATTTTGACTTAATGATATTTTTTAATTATATCATAACATAAACATAACATAAACGTTCACGCCGAATATCCCCGAAGGGGTTGGCAGAGGTACTAATACTTCTGAACATCACGTGACATTGTCACCTGGTGTTCAGAGTACCCACGTTTTGCATGGACAGTGTACTCACGTGATAGGGGGCAGGCCTATCGCCGTTTTGTACGAATACACTGTCACATGACTAAGTACAACTCAGCCATGTGGATTTCCTCACGATGTTTTCCCTCACCGTTAACAACCATGATAAATTAACCACACGTATGTCTTTAGAAAAGACAAATTGGTGTAGGCCCGACCCAGGATTTGAACACTAGTCGTTTGCACGATAACCGAGTGTTCTACCCACTGGGCTATCACGGTTGCTTTTATTGAGTAATAGATATTGATGAATTGAGGCATGGTTGTAGCGGAATGCAAAACACGTAACACCTTAATTATGATTGTGAATCATGTGTAAGTTTTATAGTTTTTTACCCTAAAGTTGGCAAAATATTAAAGTCTAGCAATAGTTTATTTTTTTCAGTTTTGGCTCTTTCTATTCTTTTATGAATCGTCAACTCCGCCATGTGCATCACAGATTAAGAGTATATATGTTATGTAGTGATGGGTCTTCTTACTAGTGTTGTGTTATTGTTCAGCAAAAAGAGTTACTAAACTGTCATATCATAACTTAGGTGGCAAAGTAGGAGTAAATAAATAACTAAACCCATGTTCATGTATGCGCGCCGCCCCCGCGCCCCCCGTGCCGGCCCCGCCCGCTCCGGATAGGTTCTTCGATACCGGGATCGCTCAGCAGTGGAATTTTGGTAAGGCAGATTTCCCATCGCTCTATACCAATTTGGCCAAAATTGATTGAAAGAAAGAAAGAAAGAAAAACGTTTATTCGCCATTTGTAGGCACAAGAAGAACAAGTAACATAATACAAAAAATTATTTACAACTTAATCTTAACAACATTTAAAATAAATTAGTTATAAAATAATAAAAAACAAAAAACAAAAAAGAGAATCAATAAAAAACATACAAAAATTTGTCATGCACTTCCCGTGCCACCCGAACAGCGAATTGGTGCTGTCTCAGCATTTTCTGATTGGAGTTCACTTTATTTAGAATCTGATTGTAACAATGCCTTAGATATATTTTATAAAGCTATAAGACAGGTAATCGATGATTGCGTTCCCAGAAAAGTGCGGAAACCAATATCATAAAAAGAAAGAAAGAGAAAAGAGAGATTTTTATTTGTTGCTGACTAACAAAAAAATACACAGAACATATACAGAAATTACAAAACAGTACAAAATTGATTTTAAAAAGTAAAATAAACAAAATAAAACAAACAAATATAACGTAAATTGGTCATGGCTTACGTCAGCAACAAAAGAGCACCTGACTCAGCATATTGTTATGAGTTATATTATAACCCACAACACTGATTTTCAGTCAGTACTCTTTGTAACAAGTGATGTCACGGACACTTCACACTGTACTGATCAGTCTATGCAAACTATACAATAAAATAACCAATATATATGTATATTCATTCATTTACATACATGTACATATATATATATATATATACATACACACACATAGGTACATATATACACATGTTAAATAAAATATACTAAATTAATAACTGAAATACACGGAAATATAATTATATGAAGTTCACACATAAACAAAAGTAAGTAAACACGATTATACAAAAAGTAGTAAGTATACACACACGATAACACTAAAAAAACATAAATAAATTTATACCTAAATTGACAGATTAAAACTAGGACTCGGTGCTGGAAAAATTTGGATTTTGCTGAACTAGCAAGTAGCTTTTAAGCTTTCGCTTAAAAGATGTCCTATTTGTGGAATCTCGGATAGGTGGTGGGAGATCATTCCAGCACTTGGACGCCGCGAACCTGAAACTGCCTCGAAACGCTGCAGAACGATGCATTGGCAAAATCGCTCTTACTTTAAACTGGTAATCGCTTTTGGACCATTGCAGTTTTTTAAATAAATATTTAGGAGATTCGTGCCAAACAACACCGAAAAGCAGCGTTGCAAGATGTAGTTGCC
>OY755190.1:4562069-4610225 GCA_963576735.1 Bedellia somnulentella
TTAAAATACAATTACAATTGGACATGAGTGTCCATCCTAATCGGATGATACTAGCGTGAAGGCGTGATGTATAACTTTGTAATATTGACCGCTACAACCTTCCCAATGGAAACTGCAAAACCATCCACGGGCATTTATATAGTTGAGTTGCAACTATTTGCTCATACTTCGAAAATGATCAAATTGATGACAAAGAAAATTTTCGAAATTATTTACAGTTAAATAGATTTATAGAAATCCAAAACCCATAAATATGCAATCAAGTATTTTTCTAATGTTTTTGATTATGTCATACTACTGTAAGTATTTTTCGTTGTCATATTAAGAGTTAACAAACAAAAAAAAACTATTCACATTAGGCCACTCCAAAGTAGAGTTAAAAAGCTTATTTACATAAAAACAGAATAACAAGAAATAATAACAACATTATAGAATATTGCAAATGGAATGAACGATATGAAAAGGGCTAATATTGATTATTTATAACAAGTTAATATCGAGTCCATCAATCTCTTCAGAAGTCTAATTCCCATTTGCATTAAAAATAAAATCTATAATTTCTGTAAACTCATATCTGAAGAAATTGCTGTTGGTGAAGGAACAATAAATCTTGTTATTATAATTTTGCTTCTTTAACAATTTTGAGCCCTTTCGTTTGTCAAATGTACAATATTCCACAGGTTAGTGTATCATAACATGCGCTAACAAATATATCCAACGTTTACGCTTACACTGATTGCAAAACGATATTTTTTGAGATTTAAGTGCGCATTACATCTTTACATTTTCATCATTTATTATATTTTTTTTCGTCGTTTTTGATGTTATTGAACTTATAGTCATTTCTCAGAGGCCGAATAAAAGTAGGTTGATTATTAAATAAAATTACACATTCAACTGAAACAGCATTTTATTTACCGGTTTGACCACTTTTATCTGACTATAGAGAAATTGGCCCTCGATTAAATAAGGTTACAAGTTCCCTCAGAAACAATACCAGACATTTATATATCAGTAAGAGTAGGCAGGCTCACTCAGTTGATGATATTTTATAATTCTAATTCTATAACACATATATAGTTCCATTATTTATTTTGAATTAATTAGTATAATTTAGTTAATATATTGAAAATATATCAAATAAATTAATTTGAAAACAACATGTAATTACACTCAATAACAGATAGCTTTTATTTGGAGCGGAACTAGTTAGATACTTTATTTTTATTAAGATATTATACTCTTGAGACTCTCAATTTACATTCATATTTCTACATCAATAAAAAACAAGGCACCATTTCATGAATAAATGACTTAAACCGAGCTAAAACTACCAAAGTTAATTATGTATAGTCATTTTGGTTATCTGACAATACTAAACAAGTTTTATTTCGATATTAGTTTCTATGAAGTAAGTTTCATAGTCCTACTTTATCAAAATATTGTTTAACAAGTTTAACTGGTTTTAACATGTAGTTATAATTTAGTGAAACATCTCACTATTTTAGAACCAAACAAACTAATTTATCCTCACAGATATGAAATACATAACTTCGAATTCTTAGTGTCAGACATATTAAGAAAAAAAATTTAGCAAATCTTTAATTTTGTCCTATCACCAAAACCGAGATGTTTCACTAAATAAAACTGATATTTAATAGCTTGTAAAAAGCACAAAAGCCCCACTGACGTAAGCTTACTTCGTATTGAATGATCCATTTTTAATTAGTTACATTGATTAGAGATCTACTTTTATAAAATTTTAAAGAGTAGTTTATATACATAGTGCATTGTCAAGAATTTAATGCATTTTATTTTTTGTTGCGATATATTGAATGTTATATTGTAAATTGATTCGATATTGAAATACTATAGAACAAAATCTTCAATCCATATCATCTCCAAGAAAATTTCTCACCAGCAGAAGCACGGGGTAGTATTTACAGAAACGGATTTAGGTGAGACGTTAAAACCAAAGATATAATACAATGAAATAAAAAGTTAATCAAATATATTTTTTATACCAAAAATTGTTATAGAGTTTTTAAATGGAAAGAGAGTTCCATATGGCTATTAATATTATAAATGCGAAAGTTTGTCTCGTGTGCGCGTGTCCATACCCCTGTTATTTGGATGTTATTTAAAATGACAGTTACTATTAATTCTGAAGTCAATTTCATTTCCACAGTGAGAAAGCATCAATGTCCGGTCGCAGTCAAAACCTTAGAGATATTTAGCCTTAAAAACCATACATATTTAATACAACAAAGGGCGCAATCCTATTTGTTTATATGCAATCCGAGCATTAATATAAATTGCATCTCACTATGTTACAAGACTTTTATTTTTTTTTAACTGAAAATATTTACGAAAATTTTGGCGCCCCCGGCCGAGCACGAACCACTACGGTCAACACGCCAAAAAATAGACACCTATAGTTACCCACCGCTAGAAGATGTCCGGGCAATTAGTCCAGTCCTTGTTCTGTTTGTGTTCCCAGTACTGTCTGGTGTATAGATGAGAGAGGCGTTGTTCTGCGGCGGCCGATCTCGCGAACCAGAGCGGGGCGGGCGCGGGCGGCGGGGGGGTGCCCGTTGCAAGGGCTTTTTCTCTCGCCTCTTCTAATTGGCGGCGTTTCGTGCGTTGCTTGTCTTCTAGACGGACCTGATAATATAAGAATATTGAGCATTAGAATCAGGATGACAGTTGACGACATCCGTGGCCTAGATGCTAGCTTCTTGGTCCCGAGGTCGCAGGTTTGATACCGCTGAGAGTATCTACTTATGCAACGAATATGTATGTGTACATAAATATATATGTATTTGCTGTGTAGTGTCGGCTTAGAATAGCACTACACCATTTCTTCCGGTGGGTGTACGTAAGAGGCGACTAACGGTATTTGGGGCTTTTAAGGGATTTTTGGGCGATGTGGTTGGAGACCCATCACCAACAACCTTTATTCTACCATTTTTTCCCCACACAACTTTCCAAAAGTGGCTGAGGAATTTCTAATTACTTAGCTCTGGCTACCCCTTCTAGGGATTTATAGCCGTGAGTTTATGTATGTATGTTTCTTAGTGTGGGGTGTATATGTATTTCTAAAGAAAGGTGACAGGAGCCAACCAAGGCTATGGCGACTTTATTTATATTCAATATATACGCAGCTATGTTGGATTTCTCACGAGGAAATCCTTACTGTTGACAACCTTAATTGTATATCAATTTCACACAACACAAAATTATACAGCTCAGTTATATGTCAACTTTAGCCTCTCTACATCGGAGGAGGTGATGTTCCCTCTAATCTATAATTCCACACATCTACACTTTCAAGCCCATACCTTCTCAACATTGGCCTCGTTCCACAACCCTTGCTCCATGAGCCGCTGATCGGGTCTCAATCTCGAGTCAGTTGGAGCCACGCCTTCCTCCGGTTCGTTTAGTTGCGCTGCTAGCACTGAAAAGTTGTATCGCCTGCAAAGAAAGGTTTTAGTTAAAATTATAGAGGTTTTTGGTAAATGAAACTAATACCTAGAGGAAACGTAAAGCTCATTCAGGCACTGAAAATAATATGTAATGTTGATAAAATTTGTAATAAAAATGTATTTAAAATTTGTGTAAAACAAATACTCAAAAAGGAAACCTGTCGTTCTTTTTGGCACCACTTTAAACTCATTGCATGCCCGTTGGGATGGGTACGGTACGGACTATCGATCGCTACTTCGAATGTTCCTTAGTAAACTCTGTTAGTTTATTCACAATACATATTTTTATACACACCCTTTAGTTTTTTTTTAGACTATGGATGCCTGTCTTTGATCTACGGACACTCACCTATCCGAGTCAGGAGGCGCGGGCACTCTCTGCCAGGCGCTGACAAACTTGCCAGTCTTGCACACAGAGTTGTCTGCGTTGGTGCTGGTGACGGCAGCGATCTCCACGTGGCGGTCCCAGTAGCCTTGTAGGACGTAGCGGGGCTGACAGAGTTTATATCGTTTATTAATTGGCATACCAATAGTTTTTACAACAATACAAACAATAAATATAATCCAAAATAACTTATTGCAAAACCAATTATATGTAAGCACTTGCAGATAAGATAAAAACATTATGTAAAATACGAGGACACAAAGAATTGGAGAGCTTTGGAATAAACAATTCGTCAGCCAAACTTAGGAAGCAGATGGTAAAATAAATGATTACAAGTGATGGGTTCACAGCCAAACCAAAGAGGTAAAAATGGAACAAGTTAAAGAAGGTATATATGTTGAAGTTACTATGTGCGGTGACCAAAATGGTCCAAATGTGTGTGCTGTTTTAAGTCTTGCATGATGTATGGTAGCGAATATTTATACCAATAATGTATCACCCTAACATAACAATTTTTATTCTGACTGGTCCTCATCGCGACTGATTAAAGCTTGCTCTTACATTTGTTCTACCGCAGCAAACACTCCACCATACATAAATAGAGTTATAGTGATTCGTTAAGTCAGAAAAAGAATAAAAAAGGGATAATTTAAGAATAATTTGGCCATTTAGATAATAATTGACAGTAAAAAGTTCAAAGAAATATAAAACTCAAAAATCTCACCACTCCCTGTGGATCATTTATGACTCCAGTGACCTTCCTCTGCTGGTCCTTACTGAAGTAACTATACGGCAGGTATTTGATATGGGCGACATAGCCAGCCGCTCCTCCTTCACCCACGATATCCATGTCTCCATGGTTGTCCACCCATAGCTTGCCCACTATAATATTGTGGACGGTTGTCGTTACCTAAAGAGGTTTAAGATGTGTTATTAAAGTAGAAGAGTTTTGTTGGTGTAAACATGTTTCGTCTCCCGTCTGTCTTTGCTATTTATTTTTTATATAATAATATGAGTTATTGTTCGAAAAATCAACACACTAAAAACACAGACCTGCAAATTTTAACTTTTATTTTCTCCTTTTGGATTTGAATGCTGATCTTGGGGTATTTTGGTGCGTAGATTACGAATATGTACTTGGGTTTTTCTATCACCCTCAGTTTTTTGAAAAATCCCTACTTTGTAAAATTGAAAAAAAACACGACTTTATTTGAGTATTTATTTTTTATTACAATTAAGAAACAATTACATGACTTTAAAACATTAAAATTATATTTGGGGGACAATAAAAAAATAAATAAAAATATCAAATACTTTTGTGGTATCTTGCTTTTTTTTCACTGAAGCTCCGATTGTGAGATTTTCGCTTGAAATTGCGACTTGCATCATCTCGCTTTAACAGCCAACAATAGTCTGCCATCATTGTTTTATTCCACTTTCCCTGATAGCGACGTTCCATCTCCTTCAAATCCTGGTGAAATCTGTCGCCTTGCTCTTCACTTACAGCTCCCAAGTTATCAGGAAAGTAGTTCAAATGTGAATTAAGGAAATGAAGTTTAATGCTCATCGAACATCCCATTTTTCCGTAATTTTCAATCATTTTCTCCACAATTTCAATCTTCAGCATGGTTCTGAGGTTCTCTCCATACCACAGGCGATAGGAGATCAAAGGTATTGTTCTTTCCTTTTGACCACTTTCGAAGTTCACGAACGCACGTCGTACAAACTTTATGTGGGACCCACTGTCTATCTTGATTGGCAATTGTTAGGCCAAAATACATATTGTAAACATTACTTATGAATTCAGTAATGTTATGCTGCTGTTTTCTCAGCATAAACTGCCCACAAATGTAGCAAAAATTGTCCGGAGAGTTTAAACACTGTCGCTATGACATTTTTCAAGTGAGCGTTATGAATTGCACAGAAGTACTGATTTGTAGAAAAAATGATATTGCTATTTATACAAAAAATATATCATCTACCTTCATTAACTCTTTTCTAACGATTTAAGTGAATTTTTATAAAAAAAAACATTAAGTCTACTAGAAACGAGGTATTTAGCAAATGACTCAAAAATCCTATTTTTTTTATAATAAAGGTATGTCACTTAGTTAATTAAGTTTTATTTAACTAATTTTATATTTATTAGAACTCATTAATTAGTGTCTAATGCATTCAGTGCATTTTTTGTTTAATTCGAATCGATTTAAATAAAATATTATTTAAAAACTAGGAAGGCCTAGGTAATTTTGGAAAAATTAAACGATGCTAAATAACTAAAAAACCTGACGTGATGGAATTTTTTAAATATTTTTCCTGTAATCAGCGCCCCAAAATCTATCCAAATCAGTCATCAAAACTGAAAGGGGAAAACCATTGCAGACCTGTGAAATTATACAGTATAAGCAGTTATTCTTCACAAAGTTAATGAATCTATGTAAATTAGCTAACTGCACTACAGTACTAGTCGTGATGGCGATCTTTGGGAGGCGAATATCCAGTGTATATCTTTTGGCTGATCAGCTACAGATCCCTTATCTTCGATATTTTAGGACTACACTACTCTTCAAACAAAGAGTTCCCTAAACAACTGGTTACTACTAAAAAAAAGGGAAATCGTTTACCTTCCCATATCGATAGTTGTTACCGGATTTGAAATCAACAGTGACTAAAGCCTCAGGATATATTGCAATAGTTTGTCCTCTGTTGTACGTTGTCAAAGAGAACTCGTATTGGGAACTCCAGCCGGATGCACCTTCCACGTATATCACGCTCAAAGGAGGATGGTGGCCGGTCTGTGTACTATACCGCTTTTAACATTTGGAGATTTTTGTGTATGAGTGTCATGTGCTTCAAGTTTTTAAATGGTCTAAAATGTTCTGAGAAAATGTGCATCTTTTGTTTTGGTATTATAAATCTGATTCCCGAATAATTGTTAGAACTTTGAACATCAAAAACTTGAGGCGCTAATTTATGTAGGGTGATGGTGTTTTGAGCTTATTTACTTAAAATCTTTTGGAGCGTTTAATATTGTAACAAATGCGTTCAATAGAAATATTTCTCACATCCAAAGAATTTAAAGTAAGTGAACTCAAAAGGTATTAAAATTTCCGCCGCTCTAAATCGCCCACCTCCATCTATGAGCAAAACCACTATAAGGAACGACATCGCATCGAAAAAATATTCTGAGACTGTTGGTAAATTTGATTGGATTCCTATTTTTTCCGGCTCTTTTTATTGATGATTGATATTGATCGCCCCAATTATGATTTTACTCTTTTAAAATTTTTGCGATGCGACCTCCCAACCTAGTGTATCTTTGCCCTTCACCCAAAATCCTACCTTACGCCAAGTGTATTTGTTCTCTGTTTTCGTGAAGTAAGCAGAGGCAGACCCCAGAGGAATGACCTGGAGGTATTTCCCCCTGAACTTGGAGGTCATGGTGAACTCCTGCCAGCATTCCCAACCAGAGGCACCCTCGCAATACTGGGCCACCATTGGAGGATGGTGCGAGACCTGTGATGCCCGGGATTTTTGAATTTTGGAGAATTTTGACCACAAGTTTGGGATAAGAGAATTCAATAGTTTTGAGTAATTCATGGTTATGGTACTTTTATCTCACACTTGTGTAAACTGTATACAAAACGTTTTGTTTCAGCAAGCAGAACTTAGTAATTCACAAATATGCCAAAACTTGTTTTGAATACAGTTTACAACAAGCGATTAAGATTGAAATGAATATGATAATATAATGTTCCCAACAGTTTTATTTTGGATTTATATTATAGTTTACTTAGCTTTTGGTAAAGTAAGGATCGAATTTCAAATGTGCCGCTAAATATTATCCATACAATTATAAGGAATGTAAGTTTGTTTGTAATCTCACTTACAATAAAAGTGTAAATAAGGCCATAGGCAGGATTGTTTTTATTTGACTTTGTCATTTAAAGTAAGATTTCATGCTTTAGTAATTTTCATTTCTCTTCTTATCTTCAGAGTGTATAAATAGATAAAAATTATTGGCAAAAATAAGTTTCACGTCTATTGAATCCTCCTTAAAATAAAAATAAAACAATACCAATACATTTCAACTTGAATAAAACTTGTGATCTCATAGTTTGTAACATTCGCAAGCCAGACATAAAAAAACCAAGGTAAGGAAGTTGGAACGATAGTGCTGCACAGGAAGACTCCAGGAGGTAGGCGGAACATGATAGGAGAAATAAAAAATTGAGTAATAATAGACATAAATAAAGTAGTTTCAGAGCTCAAACCGATAAATCGCCATTTACAAGTAGATTGGATGAAAATTTATTGGATGATTATCGTGATATGTCAATTTTTCGATTCAATGTAGTAAAGTACATTGATTGACGGAAACGGGATAACTGTCGTAAATGGATTTATCGTTTCTGCTCTCTTATAGAAATACATTACTTCATTAAATACATATAGAAACATAAAGAGAAGAAAACTTAAAACATTAATAAAGTACTTCGTTAAGGTTGCGAATCTAACACAGACAAGAGAGGGTAATATGTTTTACAAGAAAATAATATTGGTTTGAGTCAGCATAGGTAAATAGCGCGATTCTATTGGTTCTTTAAACACATTATCCTCGCACATCTCTGGTGGATTCACAGCCTAATACAGTTAGTACAACAAGTGGGAATGAAATTATCAATCGTGATAGCTCAGCGGGATAACAATAAGCGCAATACACAATGAGCACGCCGGGCCGCCGACATATGTCGGCAAATTTTTTCGGCGGTCTTATACATAAGTTAGACATAATTCTTTCAACGCCGGTGGGTTGTGTCGCCGGGAAATGTCGGCGGCCCGGCGGGCTTAGTGTGTTTGGCGCTTTAGTGTCTCGTCATATGTAAGGTAAATTTATAGAGGTTGTTTACGGTGAGGGAAAACATCGTGAGGCTGTTGAACTTGGCGTTCAGAGTAGACGGGGCGTTCGTATGGACATTTCTACCCATGAGGATGCAAACCCATTATCGCATGCTCGAGATACACTGACATGAAACTAAAAGTTAACTTAACTGTTGGGGGTGCCAAACGACATTTTCCCTCAACATTAGAAACTAAATCAGGGTCAAGAATCTTTCGATAAGAGTTCTGTTCGCATAAAACTATAGCTGTAATATAAATTTATATTGATCAGACCTTACATTTTAAAAAAAAGTTTTATTTCAACTAAAATAAGAAAGAGAGTAATGAGTAACAGTTATAGCACAAATTAGGATTACAGAGAAATGTTTAATAATCACCTGTTCACAGACAGCTCGCCATCCCAAGTCCTGCATTCTATCACATTCATAAGTTTCTCCTAATAGTGGATTGAATGGTTTACTCGTTCTGAAAAAAAAATACTCCCATGAGTTTATACAAACCCTTGTATGTTTGTCACATTAAAAATATATTATTACGTTACGATAATCCATAGATTTTTCATAACTGTTCATGAAACACTTAAACTAAAAAAAATAATATATTTGATGTTTGGACAAGGGCACATGTAAGAAAATCAAATATAAACAACATCTATAAAACATACAGTTTAGTGTGGAAAAGAAAGATGGGCCAGACTTTCTAAGTTACCATCAATTCCCTTGTCGGCTGCAAAATTGGCTCACAAACATAAATTTCTGTGGCTTCAGCTAATTTTAACTAGCTGATTGCAGAGTTTAATTATAAGCTACCTGAACAAGCTATTTGAATATTGTTTATTTTTTTAACAAACATACATACATAAATATGGTCACGGCTATAAATCCCTAGAAGAGGTAGCCAGAGCTAAGGAATTGGAAATTCCTCAGCCACGTTTGGAAATTTTTGTGGGGAAAAGATGGTAATATAAAAGTTTTCGGTGATGGGTCTCCAACCACATCGCCCAAAAATCCCTTAAAAGCTCCAAATCCGTTAGTCGCCTCTTACGTACACCCACCGAAAGAAATGGGGTAGTGTTATTCTATGCAGACACTACACAGCAACTAATTATATTAATTAGTTTTTTAACTTAGTATTGATATACATTATTCTCACCTAATAGCCGTAGTAGCATAAGACGATATAGTGAAAGCAGCAACATAAGCCAATTGCTTGGCAATGTCAGAACATCCAGCCGCCTTGTCCAAGATATTGGAGTACTCGTAGTCCTCCACTAATCGCTGCAGCATAGAGAGTGGTTCGCTGAAGTTTACCGGGATGGGGATTTTTGATAATTCTTTACCTGGAAGTTTATTTAATTGTGGTTAGTGAGTTTTGGGTTAGGTGGGGTGTAAAAATACATAATGTGGCTAACAAGTTTCCAAAGAAAATAATGGTTATTATTTCTATTTTAGGACCTTAATATCACATTGATACATGATGTAGCCTTATCTGTAATTTGGGTGATTCAGACTGTATTTGATTTACAGTATTGTATTTGTGAGTCTGTGAAGGCGATAGGCCTGCCCCCTATCACGTGAGTACACTGTCTAAGCAAAACGTGGGTACCTTCTCTGGACACTAGATGGCGCTGCCATGTGAGTTCAGAAGTATTTGTACCTCTGCCAACCCCTTCGGGGATAAACGGCGTGAACGTTTATGTTATGTTATTTGTGAGTGTGCTCTATCAATTGAACCCAATACATCTGGATAGAGAGGTGTACACTCTTAACACTGTGTTTTGTCAAATATATTTGCTACTATTTTATACTTCTCAAAGAAGTCCCCATTGAATGGCTAGGGTACCATGAAAAGTCTGATTAGCAAACATTAACAATTATTACACCAGCACTTTGACTAGGTTTATTAATACAAAAATGTATTGTTACATCAAGAAGTATTATAGTTACCTATACAGTTTTTCATAATAGACCACAAATTAAGAGGGTAATTTGGTTTTTCAGGAATCACCGTCCGTCTTGGTTTTCCTCCTATCATGGATTCTATTTCTGATACATGTGGCTGAAACAAATAATATAATTCTTCAGAAAATATTCCTCGATTTATAGTTTTAAAAGATTTATTAGTATAGTAATACTTACATGAGTGGAGGGTAAAATATAGTTACATTTAGATAAAAATAATATGATATATTAATTCCAGATATTTACAACTAATTCTACAGCTCCACTATATTTCATTAAAGGGAGGAAAATACGTGTGTAAACAAATCGTACAAGATACCTTTAACGCTATTCAGTAACACCAATAACCATGCTCCCTTCCACCCTTTTACAACCACAGATCTACAAATGATACTAACATATACTTTATGTTCGTCGGCAGTAGTGCGCGTTTTCTTACTCTCTCCGTATTCCTCTCTCTTATACAATCTCTAAATCTCCCATACAACCGGTAACTTACAAAGCATGATCTCTAGACCCACTATCACACAACCAAAGACGTACAAATGATACTCACATATACTTTAGGTTCGTCGGCAGTCTTATTGCCCGTTTCCTTAGCGGGTTGCGCCGCGTCTGGCGTGTCAGCTAAAGTGGTCGCGGCGGGAGACACCATGTTTTCCGCTAGGAATATCACCTGGGAATAATGATTTATGTTTTAGGTTATGTCTGTATGTTTAATAACTATTAGAGGACGAGTTCTGGGACATTAACGATGTGATATTGTACATGGAAAATGGAATCTTAAGATGGTTTGGGACATGAGAATGGGTGAGATTTAATGGAAAGAGAGATATATAGCCAATGGGGTTGGTGTCGTCAGTGATGACCATGGAAGACACATTAGGATTAAATAGAGAATTAACTCAAAAAGATATACGTTTTGCGTCTCAAGAATGAAAGAGCTTATATATTCATGGATCTAAACAAAGGTAAAGTTTAGTTTTTAAAGTAAAGTTATGTACCTAAAATGTGAACTGACCTTTTGTGTTTCTCTTACAGTTTCTCCCTCGGAGTCACTGGAGTTGTCACCAGGTTTTGCATTACTTCTATTTATCACCTGCAAAATTGTTCAAGATTCAAATGATATACATGGTAAAATAAAAAAAGGCTCATAAAGGATAAAATAAAATACTATTTTTACGATGTTTTGATTAAATATGTTGTATTTACATATAAAAATTTGCAGGTTATTCTAACAAGCCAAGGGTAAATATTGGAAAAAATATATAAAAACTTTCCTTTACAATTTTATTTATTTATTACCCTAAATATCCCTGAATGGGACAAATATGTTTTTACAATTTATTACTACTTATAAAAACTTTAAAATTGATTGGATTTTATAATAAATAAAGGAAAAATAAAGGATTATAAAATAAATAAAGGAAAGAAAAGTAATATTTCTTTCCTTTATTTATTAGTTATAATCCCCACATGAGGTTTTCATGAACAAAAAGATTTATAACATAAAGATAGATTATTATAAATAAAGGAAAAATAAAGGATTATTTAATAAATAAAGGAAAGCAAAATTTCGACACAGGTCGCGGGTTCGATTCCCGCCTGTGTCGAAATTTTTCTTTCCTTTATTTATTAGTAATAATCCCCACATGAGGTTTTCATGAACAAAAAGATTTAAAAAACATTCAAATTGATTGGAATAACACCAGAAAATATAGTTACAGAATAAATACTCACAGGTACTTTCATAACAATAGTCTTGTCGGTTGCCTTGGTAGATGTTTCGCCTTCCATCGCGTCGAAGAACTCGTGCTCATCATCCTCAGTCTCCGACCGGGAGCCCGCGCCGCCTTAACATTATTACATTGTACGTTAAATTAAGGTACATATGTAAATATATATCTTATACACAATTGGTCTAAGTTTACAATAGGTGTACACATTAATAAGAAACACAAATAAATTAATATTAAAATATGTTTTTTTTGTGTATCTGGTCAATATTTTGAAGAATTAAGGATACATAAAATATGATTAAACAAGAAATTTAAAATGATATTAGGTTTGTTATCTGTAATTGTGCCACCGAAATAAAGAAGACACGGGTTTGTGGTTCCACAGTTATAATGATAACTTTAAAAGCTATTAATTAAATAATAATCATGTTTCATGTAGTCAAGGGATTTTGAGTAAAGAATCAAATAATGTAACTAAGGGCTGTACACGAAACTCCGATGCGATGCGTATTTCCTTAATTTTAGCAGCTAATAATGAGGAAATACGCATTGCGTCGCAGTTTTGTGTGCAAGGCCCAAATCCCTATTGCATTGTTGATAAAAAAAACTATTTAAGTTTGAAATTGTTAAAGTGCTAACAGACGATCGAACATGTACGGCGCGCACCACGCACTGTGCGGTGCGCTCTAGCCTACAGACGATCGAACATGTACGGCGCGCACCATCGCACGGTGGGGTATTTGATATAAAAAGCTGGCCATGACAGTTTTTTGATTGTTTTTGCTTGTTAGGTTTATTCTATGCATTTATAATTTAAAACTAGTTGTTTTTAAGGTGGGTTTACTAAAATAAAACGGTAAGTAACTAAAATGTTAAAAAATAAATTTATTTACAAAAAATATTCTTCATTTTCTTTATTTTCTTCATTTTCCTCGCCACTCTCAGTGGCGGAATTAGCCTCTCCTGGCAGCAACAGTTTGATAGTTTCTCTCGAAAAACTGCTTGTTTTTTTTTTGTTTGTTTTTCCTCATTCCTGTTGTTAAGGGATCCGAAGTCAGCAGCAAACGGTTTAATACGTCTAGATTGCAAGATTCTTGTGAAAATTTTCGGGAATAATTTAATCTGTATTCCCTTATATGCTTGTTGCGGGATTCCGCCGCTTCCTCGGACAACAGTCCTATTGGAAGCATTGCCTTTTCTATTACTTCTGCACCATGACGAAGAATTTTGTGGACTGTGGGTGTCATAGGATGCCAATTGTACAACTTGACGTATAATTCTTCGGTTTCCTTGGCATATTTTTTAAATGCATCTTTATTGATTTTATGCCCACTTGTGATTGCTTCCAAAATTATTTTAAATCTGTATATCAGATTAAGGTCTATTCCGGTAATACTTGCGGATAGTTCGGGATCTGCGAAAAACCTTCTGCTAGTATTTCCATCATTTGTGTTTCCAAAATGAGCTTTTGGAACGTCAACAAGTAGTCCCATTTCCTTTTTAAATCTATCTTGTATTGTCGCTTTGGTCTGGTCTATAATAGCTTTATCAAATTTATTAGTCCTCCACTTTTTGATCGGTAGTTTGTATGCGATGTGAAGTAGACTTTCAAAAAATCTGATTCTCGCGTGCAGTGTTGAGAGTCCAAAATCAAGTGAGCCTTCTTTGGACACTCTTTCCTTGGTTAGGTCGTTGAATTCTGTTGATGTGGCACCACAAATAAAACATCTCATTGTTGATGTGGTGTCTGTTGCAGCATTGCAAACTTTGCCATCCACCATTGTGAACAACATTGTGTGCTTAGTTTTGGTGTCAGAAATTTCTGTAGGTTTCAGGTTTTTAACATTTGACTTGATATAATTGATTTCTTCCTTGGTATTCGCAACCGTTTCACGCAAAAATCTTATTCTTATCGGTCTGCAGTATCGAGGAGAGGAAGGTGTTGGATTTTGCCTAACTACTTTCTTATTTTGACCACAAATTATCTGTAGTGGCACCATAGAGCTCTGAAATATGTTTGCATCCGAGTCAGTTTCGCTCTGGAATTTCATTTTATATTGTGGTTGTGTTGTTCCATCACATCCCCATTTGCAGATCAATTCAAGTGATTGCTTTTCCTCTTCTTTCAATGTATTAACCACATCCTTAATAGATTCAAGCAATCTTGAAGTCGTATGGTCCAATAAACTTTGCAAGTCCACCTCTGCACATGTGGCTGTCACTCTGAGGGATTCTTTGGGTGGATAACACGCTTTTTTCGCAATTTGTAGGATACTGTAGCACGGATAAATTTTCGGGTTACTAGCTCGCACTATTTCATTTTGCGACCGCGAAAGTCCAGCCTCAACGTACATTGATAGGGCAGCCAAAGGGGACAGCTTTATAATTTCTTCGTTGCTCTTTCTATAAGCTGATTTGTATTTGTTTGCTCGGGTTGGGCTGGTTATTAAATCTTTCAAGACATTTGAAGCAGCAGCGTTTCCCGAAGAACGTAGTTTCATTTGGGTGGCGTAATGCAACACTTCCATTTTATTAGAACGAAGTTGTTCTGTTTTGCGCCGCTTGCTCCGGTCACTCAATTCCGCGAAATCCTTTTCATGTCGACCACGACTTGTGGCTGTGAACAATACGAACTATCATTAATAACGTATCGTAATAAATGCTAATAAAATAAATTATACTTAAAACAAAACATGTTCAAGGTACATACATGTGGTCGGCAAAGCTATTGAAGTCGTGCCCTTAAGCCAAGATTCGTATTTGCGCTCAAAACTTTTTTTGTTATTGGAAACGCCTTCCCATCTGCTATTGAATTCAGACTTAATTCGCGATAATTTATGCTTCACTGATTTTTGAAGTTCAAGGTCGTCAGCGTACATATTGAGTACATGAAGCTCCATGTAGTCGAGCTTTTTTGGAAAAGTCAACTCACTGGAGATTTTCATGATGTTATAAATGTCATTCCGACTCATAAACTTCACGCCAGACGGCCCTGAAAACAAAAAACTAGTTAATGATGTTTTTTTCCAATTCCGATCACAACTAGAAAAAAATCAAAACAATTAATTACGTGGTTTTCCGGGCCAGATTTCATAAAGATCATCTTCTCTGATTCGATGGCTATGCATTTATGTTAAATTTAATGCTGGGAAATGCTAGGAAATTAACTAAAATCCCTAGTAAATGTGTTTAAAGTAGGAAAAAACTATGTTTACACCTTTCTATGTTCACAGAGCAATATCTCCCAAAGTTATCATTATGATATTTTTGTATTGTATGTAAAAAGTAAGCTCATACCTGGTTCTGATGAATCCATGACCAAAACTTCACAAAATAGTCTTAGAACACAAAGCACAAGAATTTTTGTAACAGTTAGTTTTAAGCGCATCGACAAACTACACGAACACTCACAGCGAACGGTAACTTCCGACTGATGGTGTGGCGCGGGGTGGGGTTCAAGTAGAAAAAAAAGGTCGCCTTTTGTTGCACCGGTTCTTAAGCTGTTCCGAAAACAAGCTTTTGTAAAGACACGTGGTATTTTAGAAAATCCATTTATGACCAGCTTTTGTCACTAAATACTCCTTAGTGCATCGCACCGTGCACCGCAAGCGCTTCGAACCAGCCCGCACCAATATTAATAATAATTATGTGCGGCGAACCACGCTACACACGTTCGTTTTTGGTACGGCCCGTACCACGAACACTGGTGCGCGCCGTACATGTTCGGTCGTCTGTTAGCACTTTTACATAGGTATTGAACAAAATTTTATTTTATGAATAATATAGTTTTAAGTATTTCTTTCTCTCGGATGTCTGCATCAAGATTCACGCGGAGTGCACAAAAATATATTTGCTCTTATAATTTTGAATTTAATAAATAAATAAATGATGGTTTGGCTAATTTTAAAGTCTGTTTGCTACACACATCAGATCAATTGTCCTAAAATTGACAATATTGTACTTTGAAATATACAGAATGGAATTTAAATTAAATAAACTAATATGAAGGAAGGGAGGGAAAAAGAGAGGAATTGTTATATGGTAAATAATTTATTCTGTCTTAACACATCAGGATCTATGTATTGTATATCGTATTTGACTATCAGAATGTTTGATAGCAAATGTCTCACCATTTAAGTGTGTATGTCACGGTACAAAGAGTACGATAGCAAGCGAACAGTAGAGTGATATGGTAACGTAAACGTACTTAGTTTAATGTGTGTGTCATACTACACAGTCTTGCTCGCTTTCTTTTTTGTTTGTTTGATGAATTGACTTATATATTCGGATTAACTATATGGCTTATTCCGATTATCCACCCTAAAAAATCCTCCCTAAGTCGGATATTCGGAAACGCATGTCCGATTATCCACCCTGAACGGGGTGGATAATCGGAATTCATAATAAAATGTTTCTTCCGATTTTTTACCCCAAGTACAGTCATTCACAGAAACATACTCAAAACCTGGTCCAAGAAACTTCAACAGAGATATACATACCTACTTTCCTACTTACAGTCTGAATAAAATTATCCTGGTGGAAAGTTTTAATTTAATATTTATTGTTAAACGAAAAACTTAAGTAATCTTAAAAAAAAATAAAAAATTGCAGGTAAGCACCTGTAGATTTGGGTGAAAACCATTTAAATTGACTGTTGTGACAAATGAAACCATAACAAGAAAGAAACTCGTAACAAAAAATAACAAAATTAAAACTTAGGGTCTTTTCACCAACGACACACAATAAATAATAATTTACATGTTCCTGTAAAGGACTGTACGTAGGCAGGGTAGAAAATCGGAAGAAACATTTTATTATGAATTCCGATTATCCACCCCGTTCAGGGTGGATAATCGGACATGCGTTTCCGAATATCCGACTTAGGGAGGATTTTTTAGGGTGGATAATCGGAATAAGCCAACTATATCCGAGATATCATTGGATGGGTGTAGTTTTTTTGTAATACAATGAATTTCATATGTATATTGCAGATGAAAATGTCGTAAGATATTTGTTAAAAACATGTTCACCGCGAAAAATGACAACAAAATATTTTTTTGTTCAACTGATTGTCTGTCAACCCCAATGGGAATAATAGCCGTGTTGCATTTGTTGAATGCACGAATTCTGAAAGACAGTATGTGTAAAAAAAATTATGGAATATAAGATTTGCAAATGTCTAATATGGTTGGGTGAATATTTATAATCAAAACAATTTAACCTATAAATATATTAATTAGGTACGTATGAATTTGATAAGTTTTAAAGCTCCAAAAAAGATGTTTAGTATGAAGCATATATGCAGCTTTGTCACGATAACAATATTTTATAAGCTGAAATAAAAAAAACTCTACTATTCTAGGCAGAGGCCCCAGCCCCTTTATGTTAAAATATTTTAACCAAACTCTCCCACAAGTATTTATAATATTTAAAGATAAGAATATAATAAGCTAATTGGTATTACTAGGATTTTCAGTTTAAAGTTAGGCTAAAGTTACTTAAAATTCAATTTGAATAGCATACCAAATATCAACCGTTTCACATAACGAAAAAAGTCTCCAATTGTTTTAAGAACTACATCCAAGGGCCAAAAGCTCATTTCTTGTTGTAAAATTTACATTTTATAGAAATAATTTATAGCTGAAACAATGATTACATTTTAGTGTATTAGTAAAAAGAACTCATGGTCTAACTAATAATTAACAAAAAAAATTACTTGGATCTACAGTGCACTTAAATGGACAACAACACAACTCAATCTCTTTTAAATAATAACCAGCACCTGGCGATGGTCAAATTTTTAAAAAGTACAGTAGCAACTAACCTTTTTTTGTTTGAGAAGCATAATTGAAAAGCAAAATTATTATTGATTGTATTTTTTCTGAAAACATAAATAATATGTTATTGTTGTAGTTTTCAAAGTCCCAGTGTTACTCATTTCAACCACTCACACTCAAAATCTAGTCATCTTCATTCAAACAATGTTGCACGTTGGACATAGACATATGAGTATTAATACTGTATCCTAAATGAGGTAGTCAATGTTTTAGTTCCCTTGAATATCACATTATATCTTATTTTTGGCTGAACATATGTGATGGGCATGTGTTCACAAATTATTTTACAATTATAATTGTGAACAATGAGTTTTTTTTGTTTATCTAATTATTAACATTCTTACAAGTTTGCCTTAAATCTAACATTGTTCCACAAAACTGTTTACACAGTTTGACTGTGGATCGAAGTCAAAGAAGAAGTTATAAAACATTGCAAAAAAGACAAAAATTGCCCTGCAGACATCATAAGTTTGCAAGAGTGATATTGAACTCTGACAAAGAGTACAAAGGCGATCACACTATCCTTAACCCAACATTACAATGTTCCTTTTACATTATATAGTATTGATTGCAAAACTATTCTCACAAATCTCTCAAGCTTCATTTATTTTTATCAATCTTTTAATTCATACCCTTTTATTCATAACACTTTGGATGCCTGTTGTTAGAAATTTTTCTATTTTATTTAAAATTATTTTATTAGCTATATAGTTACCCCCTCTATGTTGCTTTTATATACAATTATGAACTGGTCTTAAACTCTTATGTGTATCCAATATTTTTTTTAAAAGTGATAATGGCTTCTATATCAATACTTAATTGAATAACATGGTTTTGCTTTATGTTTTGATACTGTGACATAAATATTACTATTAAACTTATCAAAGTTTTCATACCAAAATGTTGGCTTATCAGTAATGGCTCGTAATAGCCACAGATGTTATTGTTTAATGACTCATTAACTTCTCAAGATAATGATCCTTAATTAGGTTTGTTTTAACTTTGTTTACTTTCAATATGTTTAGGAAAATGGAAATGAATTATTGCACCTCTGATAAATTTAATAAGATTATATTAGTGAGTTTCTTTATACTATTGATTTCTACAAATTCAAGTTTTTGATTCAATTGAAACAAGTATTTAAAGTAGTGTTTTTGTTAGTAAATTGTCAAGACCTAAATTAAAGAACAACTTCCTCTCATGGCATTATAAATTATATTTTTGGTCCTAAATACTCTTATAAGTAATCAGAGTAACATTGTCTCATATAGTAAATTTTGATACTTATCATATTTTTTTAGTGTTGCCTGATAACCCATTTCTTCCGGTGGGTGTATGTAAGAGGTGACTAACGGTATTGGGGCCTTTAAGGCATTGTTGGGCAATGCGGTTGGAGACCCATCACCAAAAACCTTTATTTTTACCATCTTTTCCCCACTCACATTTCCAAAAGTGGCTGAGTAATTTCTAATTCCTTAGCTCAGGCTACCCCTTCTTGGGACTTATAGCCGTGAGTATATGTATGTATGTATGTGCCAGATAAATAGGATATTGACTTATGCACAGAGAGAGATTTTACAATGTCCCTGTAGTGGCAGCTTAGAATGTCACTACCCCTTTCTACCCATGGGTGTCATAAGAGGTGACTAAGGGTACAGGGTTATCTTAAGGGATTATTAGGCGATGCCGTTGGAGACCGATGGGTAAGACCAACAACCTTTATTTTACCATCTTTTCCCCACTTACAATATGTCTGACTATACCCCTTCTAAGGATTAATAGTTGGGAGTACATGTATGTATAGATATAAGAAATAGGACTCAAGAAAAATAATTCACTCATAAAATACATTATCAAATTACTATACCATTACAAAAACATGAAATGTACAACAACCTACTGCAATTAATTGAGTTTTTACCAAAAGGAATTCATGCAGTCAGCATGAGTTTTATAATTTGATATTGGATATGAAAGAAATTTTTTGATAACTAATATTGTATTATAATATACCGTTTATCAAAAGTTTCATAGGTATTGTACGGTTACATGTTTATATATTGTACATAGCCTCAAAATATCTTCTGGAATTTGATAAATCATCAAGATCGTAAAATCAATACTAAAGAGGATAGTCTAATTAGTTTAGCTCAGTATTCTCAATGTCAAATACATTTGGTTAACAATTTCGACTACGGCGGAACGGGCATGTATAAACAAGGTCACAAGTAACCTTCACAACGAAAAGAAGCCACACTTACTCCGATTTTCATATATCCAGCTGACCAATTTTGATATTTACACTAAAACAACCACGATATATCCGTAGAACTTATGAATTTGAACAACGAATTTATAAATTCTTCGCCGCAAATTTTACGTACCCAATAATTATACGGTGACTAAATACTTCAAGTTGTTAAATAATTACAAAGATTTGTATGAGAAATTACGGTTCTATTCAATTAATTTCTTGAAAATGAGTTTTTTTTCTAGACGACATGACCACAAACAATTTGACAGTGACAAGAGGTTTTTTGTTATTCGCTGGCGGATTGACGTTGACGTAACTAAACTAGTCATGTAGTTTGTCGCATACTCTGTGACGGGCGACTGTAGTAACGAAGGATGGGTATTGGGTAATGTCGACAATCGATTGGTGCTGACTACTGAGCTATTATTGGTGAAACTCATTTTTAGACAAATGAATTTGAAGCGTACTAATGCGTTCGAAAAAAACTCTACCTTATTCAGAAACCCCAAAAACTAAACTGTTGAATTGCGATGCGAGTCAATTCGCGGCACTGAGGGTTCCGCATCTTTTATCTATACAAAAGGTAAAAACATGTAATTGGAAGCCCCTTTTAACTACTAGTTTTTTGTCATTTTGTGTTCATAGTAATAATTTTAGTCTCTGTTTAAACCGACTTAAAACAAAGGGGGTTATTGCGCGATGTTAATTTTTTGCACATACATGCATAACTTTTAATCCGATTTGACAATTATTTCTTTTTATTGGAGCATCATAGATACATAAATGTTAGCCACGCTTTAATTAAAAGATTTCCTTAGTTCAGAATTTGACGGGCATATATAATATTAAAAGGGATGCCTATAGGATCCGCTCAGTGATTGTAAAGCTTCACCAAACATAATATTTACAGAGTCGTACGATCTTAGTAGTTCTTCTTTTAATAAAAAGAGGACTTCAGTGTTAGCCTCATGTAAATGCGAAGCCGAATTCCCACATAAAAAAACCAGAGATGATTGGGTGTTGAATCGCTGATTTTGATGTGGAGCTGTGTTAATACACAAATAAGGGGATCTAATTATCGGTTTAACTATTTGGTACGGAACGCTAAAAAAGGCCAAATGCGAGTTGGCATACACATGAAGGGACTATAAAGGGGGCCAAATTTATTGGTTCAAACGAAAAAGGAGGACAAAAGCTGATCATTTACAACATAAAATTGTTCTACGCTAATACTCAAAAGTCAACTTCTGAGGACCTGTCTTTTATTATTTATATATTTAAAAATATCTTGTCTAATCAACATATCTTGTGAACTGTCTTTTGAATCCTATTTGCTACATACGTATGGTTTCGCAGTAAAAAAATATATTTTATTTTACCGAAAATAACATGTCTTGTTATTGCATTCTTCTTTAGTATAGGATTTAGGTGCATATACGGCGAACTCGCTGACGTCATTCTTAGGCTGCGTCCCCAGTAGGCAAACTGTTAGCCGCCGACAGAGTGAGCCGCAAATTTGCAGCGAACTGAAATTTGAGTTAGCTGCAGACTCAAATAAATTTTCGTGCGTCGCAAGCAAACAGTAAGAGTTTAGCCGACCGACTGAATTATCACTTTACTTTTGTTGTAATCAGTTTGCAGCAAACGGAGTCACTACGCCCGGCGAACAACCAATCGCCGCCGCCGACTGGAACCGGTTTTGGTGGGAGTCGGCCGCTCACTAAGGTAGTCGGCGCGCGTAACGCTGCAAACTGCGTACAGTGAGTGCAAAACTAGCAAACTGTGAACACTCCATTTGAAATATATGGAAGGGCGTACTAAACCGATACGCCGCTAACTTAGTCGGCGGCTAACAGTTTGCCTACTGGGGACGCAGCCTAAATAAAACATGTCCGACATTCTAAGATGGTAAACTAGGTCATATTACCAGCACCATCGTAGTATCAAATTAAAGGGTTATGGAGAGAAAAATGATTTTACGATAAATAAAAATGAAGCGGTCAAGTTTAAAACTGCCCGACCCACTTGTTTTGGCTATTTAACTAGCTCGCAAATTGGGTCAGTCATCAAAAACAATACAAAAACCAATCAATTATTGTTGATTTATGCTCTTTTAAGAGCAAAAAAATATACACAACATTCTTCAGCCAATATAAATCAAGAAAGAGGAAATGGCAAACATTAATAAACCCTTTATAGTTTAATGATATTTCAAAATAAAATCTTATTATCAACTAGCTGTGCCCGCGACTTCGTTCGCGTGATTGTCGAGAACAAAAAAACGTCGTTTAGTTAAGAGTATATCACCTTTTTGAAATAAAATAAAGAACCAATGAAATCTAATGCGCACACTTATTGTGATGTAGGAACTATTGAGTATTTTATAATGATATTTAATTAATTACAGTAGCCATTATCCAGTTGAAATAATAAAAGGTCGTAACTGTGTGTATCTCATTTGAATTAGTGTTTATTTAGATACAGTTACAGGGTTAGCCGAAGATTAAGGATCGCTACCTTGTACGATCCTAGCAGATCTGCATAATGCATCAATATATTTATAAAGCCCTTTTGTTTTTAACACTTCGGAATTTTGCACATAGATCATATATCAATCCCGCCCGATTTCGGCCACAGCAAGTTCTGGTATCCGGCTATTAAGAGTGTGTTCATGTGCTCTCATGTGACTGACATAGCCAATCTTTCCGACAAATGTTCTATGACGTATGTTGAAAAATCAGTACCCCTCCAATATATAGGTAGTTATTATTGATGGCCGCAGGTGGTCGGGCCTTGAGCTCATCACTCTTTGCTTCGAGCTCATCACGTCTTTTCCTTCCGAAAAGAAATATTAACCGGTTGACAGGAAGGGGGTGAAAACTAAATTACTAAATTTCACTCAAGAAAGAATAAAACAAACGGGGTAAGCTAAATAAAACCGCTCAAAAAAGGTACTTTACTATTATTAGGGTTTACGGTTGTTGGTTGTACTATGATAATACATTGAATTAAATCGATTTATCAGTGGCATAATATGCACTGTAGTAGCTGTGTAGTGTCGGCTTAGAATAGCACTACCTCATTTCTTCCGGTGGATGTACGTAAGAGGCGACTAACGGTATTGGGGGTTTTTAAGGGATTTTTGGGCGATGCGGTTGGAGACCCATTACCAACAACCTTTATTTTACCATCTTTTCCCCACTCAATTTTCCAAAAGTGGCTGAGGAATTTCTAATTCCTTAGCTCAGGCTACCCCTTCTAGGGATTTATAGTCGTGAGTATATGTATGTATGTATAATATGCAAATATAACTAAATTAAGGTTAGTCACTAAGGTCACTACATCATTTTAGTGTTAAAAAAAGTAGAACTTAAAAGATGTCTTATGTTTCTGGTGTTTAATACATACATACATACATATTCTCACGCCGTTAGTTTCCATTGGGGTAGGCAGAGACTATCGATCGCCACTTTGTACTTGACACTTTTTTTATCGCCAATGTGGAAGGTAATGTTAGTAGAGGACGACCTCGGAGGACAGATTTGGATCAAATAGAAAACGTGCTCAAAAAGGCAGGTGTCCGCAGTATGAAGAATAAAAGAGCATGTATGAAAAGATTGATGGATGTAAACGAAGCCAGAGAGGTTTGGTGTTTAATGTAGACCAAAATTCAGTTTTTTATTATAAACGTTCACGAAAACTGGTTGTGAAGTGACGTGCATTTGAAGAATGGCTAAGAATTTCAAAATTATGCTCACCAAATTGGATTTATTAATAGGCAGACTATTTACATAATATATTAATATTAATAAGCCTAATTTAAGAAACTAAGTAAAGATAATATTTAAAAGCATTTCAGTTATTTTCATAGTCGGCGAATTCACTTGATATTGGCAGCTTGTATTAATTTCGCCTAGCTTGTTTCCTGTAGCTTCTATTACTTTAACCGACTTTAAAATAAGGGGTTAAAGGGGCTAAAAAAATGCAAATTTTATTTTTGCTTTATTTTATTTTGGTTCTTTATTTTATTTTTGCACAACGCCATCTATCGGACTTTGGATTCCAACTATCAACATTAGTTCTATATTTAGACTTAAGATGTCGTTGCAAGTACTATACTGAATTGCGTAACGTAATATTTTTCTTCTTGAACTCACAAAATTAATCATATCTTTTGATAGAGTGAACCGATTTCGATGAAACAAAAACTAAGTTATACCTCAAGTTACGTTTAATTTTTGTATATAAACATTTTCAGCATTAAATTCGTAGATTTTACGTTTTGCGCGCACAAACAAACATATAAACAGACAAACAGACAAAAAATTTAAAAATGATGGAAATGGGTTCTGTTACTTATCTGTTCACACGCTGGCTATTTTTTTTTTCAATTTCTTCAATGTACAAAAATTACTTTTCTACAGATTTATTATATGTATAGATATACATATAGAATATAGTTTACACAAAGTTTCGATCTGCGAGCTTTGGGGGCAAAAAACAAACCTTTAAGGAATGAGCAGCAGTATTGCTAACCCACTTATATTGTATATTGGGGCCAAACAATCCTTCCTATAAACCTGTTTAAATCGTATAAATCAGAACCTAGACACTTGTAACATCAATAAACCGTTATGTTCAAAACCACAAATATTACAAACTTCTATAAAATATATACCTGAGGTAGAGTCTCTATGTGCAGTGACAGTCTTCTCCAAATTATCGTGCTGTCTCGCCAACTGCTCGACAATCTCTTGCAATCTCATTTTCTGTTCTCTCTCGTGTTGTAGGGCGCGACTTAGACGACCACTGCCCGCTGAGGCAGCGCTCATGAATTCGTTGCAGGCCTAAAAGTTTAGGTTAGATTAGGCTGTCATTTTGCCTGTTTTGGGGGATGGTTTAAAAATATTGTTCCTTCTATCTTTATTCATTAATTTTATATGCTGCGGATATCCTTGTAGAATTTAAATACAGCTGTGTTTAGTAATTTAGCTGAGTAGTGTTGGATTAAAATAGCCATAACAGGTGCCAACCCTAAGGTTTTGTGGCTTTTGAAGTGTTTGTTTGGCGATATGGCTGGAAACGCACCACCAACCATCCTTTATTATGAAATGTTTTCCCCTCTCAAAATCTAAAAGTACCTGAAGTATTGATAATTCTGAATCTAACGCTTTTCCTTTCGAGATCTACACCAAGTAGGTTCATTAAAACATCTATATTTCCTTCAACAAAAACATAACAAATACATACATTTATAATAGCGTTGCAGTTATACTGAACAGCGTAGCTCGCTCCGCCACCTGTTTCGCAGCGTCCGACAGCGGGGACTCCAGTTCTGCTAGCGAACGCTGTATAGTGTCTTTTAGCCTCTCAGGTTCCAAAAGTGACTGAAGAACTTCGCTTACCAATAATTCCTTAAAAAAACACAGCAAAATACATACATTCATCATAGCATTGCAAGATATCCTGAACAGCGTGGCTCGCTCTGCCACCTGTTTCGCGGCATCTGACGGCGGGGATTCCAGTTCTGCTAACGAACGTTGTAGAGCTGCTCCGTGGCGGGAGACTAACTCTGAACAGGTGCGGAGGTCGTGGAATCTATGGGAAATTAGTTAAAAAGTTGTTATTCATAGAGTACTAAATGTCTCTGATAGAAGGACCGACGACTTGGTAAATTTAATGTTTTTTTTGACATGAATTCCTCATGTGGGGATTATTACTCATAAATAAAAGATGTTATTAAAGGAAAGAAAAATTTCGACACTGGCGGGGTTCGAACCCGCGACCTTCGGGTATACGCCGCCTCGAAACGGGGGCGTATACCCGAAGGTCGCGGGTTCGAACCCCGCCAGTGTCGAAATTTTTCTTTCCTTTAATGACTTGGTAAATGTTAGGGTATCCTCACAGCCCATATATGTCCCCACCAAGGGGCTTGAGCCTACTCTATATAGGGTGATTTGGCCTAAGTCCACCACGCTGGCCAATTGCGGGTTGGCAGACTAACAACTACTAAGGTAATAATAGCCGGGACCGACAGCTTAACGTGCCCTCCAAAACACGGAATCATTAAATTTTCGAATAATCAGGTGATTCAAGCCTGCAATATTCTTCCAGACTGGGTTAAATCTTACAAATTAAATTTGTAAGGTTACCACCCCCCGGGGATCGAACCCAAGACATCCGTTGAAACCAAGCGCTTAACCGCGAGACCACGGAGGCAGACGTTAATGTTAGGGTATATGGGCTAAATAGGACCGGTTGTTGGGGAGACTAAATGATCGTGGAACCTATAGGGTAGTTTCAAGATTTGGTAGCAATAGGGTAACTATTCGATAATTTAAATCTTTTTGTTCATGGAAACCTCATGTGGGGATTATTACTAATTAATAAAGAATAAATAAAGGAAAGAAGAATAAAAAAAGGAGGTAGGAAACGCAAACACTACTTAAACGTGTGAAAGAAATAAAGGATAGAAAAATTTCGCTCTGGCAGCCATTGACACGGTAGCTCAATTGGCAGAGCGACGGGGGCGTATACCCGAGGTTGCGGGTTCGATTCCCGCCTGTTTTGAAATTTTTCTTTCCTTTATTTATTAGTAACTATTCGATGTTTACGAGTTGATACGACTCCGATGGAGTGACTGATGCCTTGGTGAAAGTTCAGAAATATGGGTGTTGAGATGATCTTTTGGCAAACCTAGCTCTAGCAGTGGAAATCTAATTTAAGGTGCCGTTAGTTCAGCGAACAGAGTTTTTGAAACATTATAATGAGTATATTTAGAACAATATGGTTTTGAAAAAAATACATCAAAATCTTGAGGCTTTTCTGCTGTGAAATTGGCGATTCGAAACGTGATTAATAAATTTTCGCTCGATAGAAAAAAATCGCCAACATACCTCTAATTACACTCTCTAAAATGGTTTTATATTTTATTTATTTTACCTACTTACATACAACTTGCATCATAATTTGAGCATTTGTATTTCTAATAATAATTGGCGATTAGTTTTCTTTTTTAATAAATTCAATAAAACAAATATTTTAAAACATCGATATTCGCGGTCCTACTCGTGGCCGAGCGCCGCCCGCCGCCCGCTCAGAGCTCTGCGAGCTGCTTTAGGGGATGGACCTATGTCGCGCGCGCCTTGTGTTACAGATCTTACAATTTACGCAAGTGCGGCGCCGTTAGTGTGCGAGTGACCTATCTGTATACGATGCGCGTCAATGTAGGCGTGAGAGTGACCGTGCGTACGGTTAGCATTAGCAAATATAAAATAATTCATTCAATTCATAGATTGCGCTCATTTTTATATTTTATTGTTTAATTTATTAGGAATGGGAAAAAGAACGAAACCGTTAAAGTAACTTCTAATTTCAATTAATAATATTAAATAGTTACAGGTGTAAACTGAAAATTATATACATACACATATACTCACGGCTATAAATCCCTTAACGGGATAGCCAGAGCTTTAGAATGAGAAATTCCTCAGCCACTTTTGGAAGTTGATTTTGGAAAAGATGGTAATAATATATGATTTCGGTGACGGTTCTCCAACCACATCGCCTAAAAATCACTTAAAAAGCCCCTATACCCTTATTCGCCTCTTACGATCACGGGTAGAAATGGGGTAGTGTTATTCTAAGCCGACACGTCACGGCAAAAGTTATGAAATTATCACTGTAATAATTTTGTATAAACTGACAGGGGTAGACAAATCTATCGTATCATTACATTTTATATTGTAAACGGCCATGGTAGAAACTATTTTTGAAATTGATAACCTAGGGTAAGCGATACAGTTTTCGTCACCCTGACTGTTATAGCCACTCGTAAATATTTTAGAAAGAAAATGTAAATAGTCATAAACAAATGTCCGAACCCATACCATAGAAAATATTTGCGAGTGGCTAAAACTGTCGAGTTGACAATAACTGTATTGCTTACCCTACTGTATGTTTTTAAAACGCGCGCACTGCGTCGCGTCGGGGAGACGGCCGCTCGATCGGCGCGCAGGCGCTTCCCCGCGCCCGCGGGGGCCGCACCCCCTGAGATGATATTTTTCGCTGAACCAACGGCACCTTAAACGCTGTTTCAGGCTAACTCTGAAAACTAGCGGGGTCGAGCAAGCTACGTTGGAAAATTTGTGTGAAAATTTGGCGCCGATAAGGTTTTCAATGTTAACGAAGAGTGAATATTTTACAAATAGCAAGTTATTTCAAACAAGATGTAAAGCTCTTCAACTTTATTCTACTTAACTAAAAATAATTCAAAATCCAATCAACTATTTAAAACAAAAATACAAACCTGGCAGCCAATTCCCGTGCTATCCCGTTGGCCTCTTCACCATCACCATCTGCACCGCCATTACCATCGTCGGCGATGTTGTCGTCGTCATCATCGTCGCTCTCCTGTGCCCTACTACAAATGTTACTTTTACTACTGCTACTTTATATACATTCTCAAAAGTTTTGGTAAACTCCTTACTTTGTACAAGTTTTTTCCACAGGCCTCTACCCATAATAAAGTTAGGATTAGTTATAATCTTTATGGATAAATCAGTTCTCATTGGCATAAAACTATCGATATTCGACAGAACCTTTGATTAACCAAAGAGACCCCGTGAACGATATTTTTTATATATTATTTATGTATACCCTCTTATTTTGCTCACTTTGTGGTTCTTTAGAAACCCAGAAGACTAGTATAGTAAAATATCCTGCAAATATACATCTAATTTCCATTAAAAGTTGCAAAATACCTTATTTTATTATCCAGTTAATATACGGTTCTTACTTTACCGCGTCTTAATTTATGTCACTAATCAATTTGACGAGAGACGATGAGTTTTTATGAATAATTCAAACTGGTAATCACGAAAAAATACAAGTTTTATATACGCTCTGATTAGGCAGATTTGAATTAATTGAGCAGTTTTATGTTATTTATGCAACTATTTAAGATTATTCAGTCTATAAGGATATGGACTGATTACTATTGATTACTCGCTACATTTATCCATATCCATAACAGCTTGATTGATCTAGCAGTTGCGTATCTGCTTTCCAAGCGTTTGTTAATAAGGTTGTATGTTAATAATTAAATCACTGAGCGAAGCATTATGACTTAATCTCCATGATTCTCTCTTGCTACTGACCTCGCCATATGCATAAATGGAATAATGAATAACATAACATAAACGTTCACGCCGAATATCCCGGAAGGGGTTGGCAGAGGTACTAATACGTCTGAACATCACGTGACTTTGTCACCTGGTGTTCAGAGTACCCACGTTTTGCATGGACAGTGTCCTCACGTGATAGGGGGCAGGCCTATCGCCGTAATTAATAACATAGATGTCTTTACTTTAGAGTTGGCCTCACGATTCTTTTTCACTAATCTCCATTTTTTCTGTTCACGGTTGTACGTATATAATAACTCACATAGCTTTCGCCTTAGCGAGCTCCAAAGCGGTGACCCAGCTCTGCCGTTCCACCTCATCATGAGCGCGGATATGGAAGGTCTGGGTGCCTCCGTTGCTGATCACGAATGTGCACGAATCTGCTGTATGGATCAGTGCACCCAGCAGAGATATTGTACCGCGGCATGTGTGCGCCATCTCGGCTTGATTTCTGTAAAAGAAGCAAGGTTTTAAAGATTTTTGTGAAGATTTGCTAATTGGTTATGAGAAATCTTTTATTTCCTTAGTTGGCTTGTAAGACAGGGTTAAGTTTATTTTACGTTGCAAACTTATAAAATATGTGAGATATATTACAAATATAGAGATCAATATTTTGTGAGTACCATAATAGGAAGGAAAAAGACAAAACAATAACATTTATTTATTTATTTATTCATTTGGCACACATACAGTACAATTACATAACAAAGATATTATATATATATTGTACTTGTTATTTGTCCTTTGCTATTATTTTTCTTTAGATTTTATATCTGTTCATTTTATGTAGATTGGAATTAATACTCTCATTACCCTAGAATAAGTGATTTTGTCATAGTCCATAACGCTGGGAAAGTGTGGGTTCACAGACTATTTTGCTTGACCCATCAGATTTAGCAAAGCATGGTATCATCTTATCAATAAAAGTGTAATGAAAATTTCAACTAAAACCATTTTCTTGATGTTCATATTGTATTTCTCTGTGGGTGACATACAAGGCGACTAACGCCCGATTTCTGAATTGAGTATTCAAGCTAAGAACAACTTAAGTATTGTTTTGTCTCATTCAGTTGTTAAGATTTCAATGCGACAGAACGATACTTAAGTTGTTCTCAGCTGGAATACTCAATTCAGAAATCGGGCATAAGGGATGGGGCTATTAAGTGGTTGTTAGGAGATGGGGCTGGAGACCCTACAGCAACAATAATTTATTTTTAATATCTCTTGTTAGGATTTATATTAAAGCTTTGAGTAAGTATATGTCCATTTGCATGCATGTATGTTTTATGTTATTGCAAAGCTTGGAAAATTATGCAAACAATAGTAAAAAAAAATACTATATATTTCTGCAATAAAAAGATTATAGTAATGTGTGTATCATCATCTCATATTTATCAATTCATATCATATTTCAAAATATTAAAATAAAGAATCTCATTGCACTGTACATGGCAATTGGCCAAAAAATAAATTGGCATACTATTACAATATCCAAAATATGTATTACTTAATGAAGCTTCACTTGAGTGATTTGACAGGATCATTAAACAAAGTGGTGATTGATACACTCTGTCTTACCCAATGGGAACCTAAGGTGTGAGAGTATGTATGTATGTAGCAACATTAATAAGTTTTTCTTTTTTCAAACATCAAACATTATCACAATAGTACTCTTGATGTGAAGTAAAGCTTGAATTAATTGAAAACCCTAAAATGACAATGGTTTCTAAAATTTATAGCGCATGTCAAAATGTGATTACTAGTGTCATTTCATCATCATTTATCATCACATCACATCATTTATTTTTTATTCGTTGACCTTCCATTCATACACAAATAGAGACATATATAATGATTTTACTACATAATTTGCATTGCCCATCTATGCAAGTTACAATACCATTGTATCAACCAATTAGCAATTGAATGTGACATACACAAATGGTAATTTTTTATGTATCAGTATGTTGTTCAGGTCAAGTGAAGGTCTTATTCTATTTTTTACTATATGAATAATCATAACATACATAACATAAACGTTTCGTTCACGTATGAATAATCAAACAGAACAAAACTATTTAAATAATAATTTTATACAATTTTGGTTTTTCAGACATTAACTTTAAAGATATCTACGAAAACATTAATCAACTTTGATTATTTATAAAGTGATAAATGATTTTTAAAAAAAAACTTTGATTAAACCTGGCCTCTAGTAACATAATTCAAAATTATGTTAAGTTTTTTTTATCTCAAACCAAACCAGCCCTCATAGCATGAGGCATGTTAGAATGAATGAGAAACTGACAGATTGTTCAATACAAAATCAGTCAGAATCTCATGTCTCACACAACAGGTTCACTCTTACATTTTTTAAGTGATCTATTCTGACCACACAACCCATTTTACCTTCGGGATGGTTGTGGTACCTAGTTCAAATCAATTAATAAGACATTATCATGTGAAATCCCACCAGATATATATACAGACAATACAAGGATTTTAATAATTAGAGCATATAATAATTGACTTGAGCAAACAGAGAGGGAGGTGTTTATACGGACAACCAACACCATAGAAATTTGGAAGGCTTTAAGAAAAGTAATGGTATTAGAACAGGCGTCCGCTTAGAACAGGATTACCCCATTTATTTCTGTGGGTGATTGTAATAGGCAACTGAGGGTATTGGAACATTTATACATACATATACTCAGGGCTATAAATCCCTTGAAGGGGTAGCCAGAGCTAACGAATTATAGTGACAACAAACTTCATTTTACATTCTTTCCCTACTCAACTTCCAAGGGTGGCTGAAGAGGTCTTATTCTGAAGCTATGGCTACCTCTTCTGAGGATTTATAGCCATGAGCATGTATGATGTATGAAATGATGAGATGTATGTCTTGGTATTGACACAGTAATAGCTAGTATGAAAATCTTGACTGCCTAAGTATATCTGAAAATTTCTTGTAAAACTTTGTTGGTTGAATAACAAAAATATATAAATTTAAAATAGGCTATTGATATTTTTCGGGTTAATTAAAAGCTCACATTAAAAAACCAAACATATGAATTACACATCATAACCTAACAAAAAACTAGATGCAAAGATTAATGATATGACGAAAATAGTTTCATGACCAGCAAATATATTTAACTTCGCACAGTGTAACTCGTTAAAATAAGAAAAATTAAGAGCTCATGAATGTAAAATGACGTTATCTGCTTCAATAGAATAGTTGTACAGTTTTTCAACACCACAAAATACTGTAAAACTTTTTAAAAAAGATAAACTGGGCGAGAGCCAGAATCTAATTGGACATTCCATTACTTTACAGATATTGTTTGTGTAGCATATATTATTCTACTTTGAATGCAAGTAGTGAATAACACTTAAGTATTATCAGTAAAACAAGTAGTTAGTAGCATGTTACCTGTAATATGATAACAATCCATTCGACAACACGAACCATCTTCGCTGATATCCTTTCAAATAATTGGTCCATTTGAACAACCAACCAGTTTTCTCAGGGTCGCCATGAACTGGCTGACCCTTGGGCACAAGAGCATCAGACATTTTACACCTTAAAAACAACAGATGACGATAACCATAATAACGAAGTAGAAATAAGTGATATTTCTCAGCAGGCCACGTCCACCATCATGTTTTTAACTTAGTGTTTGGGGTTGCCAAAATATAATATAGAAAATTCCCGGTTTTGTTCTTTTTAAATTTAAATAAAAACAGCTGTCTTCGTTACCGGGGTATACGATAAACATAATGTGATTTGCTATCATTTGAAACTATTTTCTTAAGTATTTAAAATTTTGTTTAATTTATTCGTAGATATTTTATATGAACGAATGCGAACATGATATTTTGACTTAATGATCATTTTTTATTATATCCTAATCCTATATTGAGTAATAGATATTGATGAATTGAGGTATGGTTGTAGCGGAATGCAAAACACGTAACACCTTAATTTATGATTGTGAATAATGTGTAAGTTTTATAGTTTTTTACCCTAAAGTTGGCAAAATGTTAAAGTCTAGCAATAGTTTATTTTTTTCAGTTTTGGCTCTTTTTATTCTTTTATGAATCGTCAACTCCGCCATGTGCATCACAGATTAAGAATATGTTATGTAGTGATGGGTGTTCTTACTAGTGTTGGTTATTGTTCAGCAAAAAGAGATACTAAACTGTCATATCATAACTTAGGTGGCAAAGCAGCAGTAAATAAATAAATAAAGCCATGTTCATGTATGTTTCGTCTATAATAATTCGTCTTAATGCATGTGTATCGATGTTTTCAGTGTCGGCACATATATGACTTATGAAATTATACATTGGTGTAGCCACGACTCGAGGTTTGAATTTGAACCCACATGTCACTGCAAGATAGTAGGGTGTATTACCAACTGAGCTATCACAGTTGTACATATATATGGCTCTAAATCCTTCAAATGGGGTACCCAGAACTCAAAAAAAAATATCTCCAGGAGGGGAATGGGTCTTCAGTCGTATTGCCTACAATCGCAAGTACAATACAATTTAAGTAATACACAAAATATAACAAGAATATCAAAACTCATGCCGTATATCCCCTAAGGGGTTGGTGGAGATACTAATACTCCTGAACATAACGGGACATTGTCACCTGGTCTTCGGAGTTCCCACGTATTTGCTTGGACAGTGTACTCACGTGATAGGGGAAGGCCTATAACCGTTTTGCACGTATACTCTGTCACATGAATAAGTACAACATAGCCATGTGGGTTTCCTCACGATCTTTTCCTTACCCGATAACAACCCTTATAAATTAACCATACGTATGACTTTAGAAAAGATAAATTGTCGTACACCCGACCCGGGATTTGAACCATCATCGTCTGCACGATATGTGGTTTCTACGCACTGGGCTATCACGGTTGCTTAATATTTTTTTTATTCTTTAGTGTTTTATCTTCTGTACATATTTAATTAATAATTTGTAAGTTGTATATGTAAATAAAGTATCTTACTCCTAAAAAAACAACTATAAATAATTTTGCGTAGAAAAATCTTGAAGAACAAATAAACCATGACATGAACATAAACAATACTTTTCATGGTGGCACTATTGATACAAACACTTTCGTCACTGCATAATTATGGCGCTGTATTGAGTATTTTTAATGCAGTAATTATCAATCGATAAATTAATCGATGCACTTTCGGATAATGCTCTACAATATTAAAAGATTTTAGATACGTATCCTTTTAGTACATTTATTCTACAATAGCAAGGAGATACCTACTCTAGTTTTTGGGTCTGTTTTGTTGAATTGAAAGAAATGGTAATTTTCAGACTCGCACTCGCAGGCAGACGTTGTGTGAGTCACATCAAGGCTGTACGTATTTTATGCCAAGGTAAACCGCGATACTTTTACTCGATAGTGGCGTGAATTTAATTAATTAGCTAATATTATTGCTAATTACCATTTCAATAAATTTTTCATTTTTTTCTGGCACAGATTCACATTTTAATTCAAAAAGGATGGGTTCATTCTTTTCCCGTTTAGGAAAAGCCAAAGGCTCAGGTAAATATTAATGTTTTTTATACTTGTATTATTTTCATATACCTATTTAAAACTAGCACTTGATTAACTTTACTTTACATAAATTACCTTCATCATAGAATCGAAATTAAATGCGGGTTTTTACCGAATGTTTTGAAATTTTTATTTTCATTTTACTAGGGTTAAATTATTATTAATCTTCTATAAGCAAAGAAGATTATCGTGTACATGATGCCATTCATATTTTCTATTATGCATTATTATTTGAATTATTCACATATTAACATTCTCTTAATGGTGTCATGAAAAATATTTTTAATACAATAACGAACTGAAGTACTTATTCCCTTACTAATTTACTTACTTACTGAATAAGAGTGCTCAATTTTTTTTATTTACATACTTAAAATTGGTGAAAAATGTAACAGAATTACTCGCCAAAATTAGACCAATATCTTTTCAAAAACCTTTTAATATTTACATAGTTCTATTAAATCTTGAAAGCAAATGCTTTAGACAGTACATCTCAATATTGTATATTTTCAACAGGTGGTACAGCGGCAGAAGACCAATATGTAGAAGCAGTGGTGTGCAATAAAAATGATCTGAATGAGAATGAAATGAAAGTATTTGATATTGGTGAAGACGGAAAAGTGCTGGTCATTAAGCAGAAAGGAGAAATCAATGCAATTGGTAATAAATGTACTCATTATGGTGCTCCTCTTGTGAACGGCGCTTTGGGAGACGGCAGAGTAAGATGTCCATGGCATGGAGCTTGTTTTAACATCAAGAATGGGGATATTGAAGATTTCCCTGGATTTGATGCATTACCTTGCTATCAAGTCTCCATTGGACAAGAAGGAGAGGTTAAGGTTGGTACAATTTATATGTTTTAGTTCAACTTAAGAATAACAGATGATAGGTCAGCTCTGGTTCATAGTTATTCATACTGGCATATTGGATGTTGGCACATTTTAGTGACTACAATTATAATCAAATTCAGAAATTTGACATACCTTCCAAAGCACAGAATAATTTAAACTTTGGTCATTGAGGTATATTACCTCAATATGTCAAATGTCAGGTGTCTTGTGGTTATTGTTAAATTAACCTACACTAAAAATTAATTAAGTATTTAATTTGGATGCTGCATGAATAATATCAAATAATAAAAGTGTCTGTGTAAACCTATCTACCTATAATCAACGCTGAAATCTTGAAAAGAATAAATATAATGTTGAAATCTAGTATTCTATGTAAGTGGAATTTTGAACCACTATGCTCAGCCTCCACAGCATGAGATGTGTGAGAGTATGTCATATGTGAAGTGAGATACTGACAGATATTGTGTACTAACAGTTGTGAGTATATGTATATACATTTTATTAGTAGTAATAAAAAAATAATACAGGATAAGCCAAGAGGCTTAAATTTCAGTCCCGAAACAGGCCTACATCATTGTTTCTTTTTTAGTCATATGTGTGTTTCATTTCTCAAAATTATTAACAGCACGAAAAAAAATGTATAAGCAGCATTGCATCAAACATTTGACAATATGAACATGAACAACATGAACAAAGCGCAGATAGGTTTATGCTTTATACTATTAAACTGGAGAGGTTTGTCAGGATCGTATGAAGTGGCGATCGATAGTCTCTACTAATGGCGTGAGTATATGTATCTATGTATTTAACTGTCCAACCAAAAAATTAGCACTTTAACACCAGGTGACAAAAAATATCAAAATTAAAACTATATTCGCCGTATATTCCCGAAGGGGTAGCAGAGGTACTAATGCTCCTAAATACATCTTAACATTTTGGTCGCACTGTATTTAGGATACCAAAGTACTGCTTGGACTGTGCATTCGCGTGATAGTGAAGTGATCCCTATTGCCACTATACGAATACACTATCAAATGACCATGTACAACTCAGCCAGTTTTCCTTCACCGTTAACAATAATGATAAATTAACCACACATTTAAATTTAGAAAAGACATTGGTGTGGGGTCCGAATCAAAATTAGAGCTTGTATGGCCTGCATGAGAAGTCGTGGTTTTCCTACGGAGCTATCACAGTAGGTGAATAATGAAGCGTTAATTTAAGGTCGACAGTACACAGCAAATTTGCTGTGTAGTGTTGGCGTAGAATAGCACTACCCCATTTCTTCCGGTGGGTGTACGTAAGAGGCGACTAACGGTATTGGGGCTTTTAAGGGATTTTTGGGTGATGCGGTTGGAGACCCATCACCAATAACCTTTATTTCACCATCTTTTCCCCACGCAACTTCCAAAAGTGGCTGAGAAATTTCTTATTCATTATCTCTGGCTGCCCCTTGTAGGGATTTATAGCCGTGAGTATATGTGTGTTATTAAAGGTCTACAGGTTCTAGTTCATCTATCATACATAAAATCTTTTAGGAAGCGTTCGTTTTGTCTCCTACAAAGTTCGTATACTCAAGGCCATGAATCCGAAAAAGGGGTAGTCAGAGCTTCAGAGCTAGAAACTCCTCAGCCTCGTTTTGAAGTTGATAGGGGATTAGATGATGGACCACATTGTCCTAAAACCACTTCAAAAAGCCCCTGCTGCCCCTCTTAATATACCCGTGGGTAGAAAGATTTAGTAACATTCTAAGCCGGCACCACACGGCACACTAGGCTACGCTATGCTATTTCTTCAAAGTATAGCGCTGATTAAGTGATATTTATTATGTTACTCATTCTAGTATATGATTTCATCGTTTCCCTATCTTATTTGGGCTAGACGGTAATGCACTGATAAAAGTTATATTACGGTACATACTTTGATATCGATAAAACGATATGCTGACGAGCTTGACATGAATTTGGCATTATAATTACTGCCGTAATCGGTTTCAATTGCTTTTAATCGTTTTTACGCGGCTATAAATAAAGGGTAACTTAAGTTTTTTAAAATATTTATGGCGTTAAAGATTGGCTATATTAATAAAATACAAAACAGTATAGAATGGTAGTGTAGGGATAGAAATTTGACTTAAATTTCAAATACATACATACTCACGGCTATAAATCCCTAGAAAGGGTTGCAAGAGCTAAGGAATTAGAAATTCCTCAGCCACTGTTGAAAAGATGAGTGGGGAAAAGATGGTAAAATAAAGGTTGTTGGTGATGGGTCTCCAACCGCATCGCCCAAAAAACCCTTAAAAGCCCCAATACCGCTAGTCGCCTCTTACGTACACCCACCGAAAGAAATGGGGTAGTGCTATTCTAATCCGACACTACACAGCAATTAAATAGTAATAAATTTCAAATACGGATAGAAAACTAACAATCGCTACTTCAACGCTACTATTCTATCCCAATTAGGTACTATTCGACAAGGGAACCCTAGGACATTACAGAAAACCCTTTCAAATAAAATCATATCACTTAAAGTTTACATATTATCCTACACTCACAGCTATAGCTTAAAACATGGACTTAACCATTCCTCGGCCAACTTTGGTATCGAGGAAATAGATAAAATATCGTTTGTGGTGTTTTCAACAACCACTTAAAAATATTTCACTAAATACATACTTACTCCTGCACTAGTAGCATGAGACTTGTGGGAGCGCGAATGCCACATATTGCTCATACAAAATCTGTCAGTATCTCACTTCTCACATGAGATACTCGCTCTCACACGCCGTATGCTACGGGGGCAGGCCTTAAATTTCATGCCCTGATCCCCTAGCAGTCAATTATGTATGTATTGTATCAGGGCCTCATGAGAGTAAAACAGGTCATCGATCGATTGAAACATATTAAATTGTTCAATATACAATCTTATCTACAAAAATATGCTGAAAATATCTTAATTATGATTTATTATCGTCGCCATGATTTTAATTCCAAAGGTCTAGGTAACCCTCGCCGTTCTTAACCCATACGCAAAACTATCAAATTACGTGCAGTGTAACTTAGTTTTCTAAGTTACCCTATCTCCAGAGATGTACAAAATAGGTTTAAAAAAGCATTTAAATACAAAATGCAAAATACTTTTCAAATTTCCTATTTCAAATGCAAAATACCAAACAGTTTTACGTTTTGTATTTCAAATGCAAAATAGGTATTTTCAAAATAAAATACTTTTTGACCAAATTGAATGATATTTATTATATTTATCAGTATGCGTATCAATAAATTCTGTTGTTATTAATAATAATAATACTCACTTAAAATAATGTAAAAAACTAGACTAACGAAAAGAAAAGGAAAGACTAAACAGTCTAAACATAAATTTTCTTTCAGTCCCAAATGTCAAACTAAGTAATTTGGCGGCAATCGAACAGGCGCGGGTAATTCGAAGTAGCTGTCAAATGTCACTTTAACGTTTGCGCTGACAGTGTCCATGCTCGCTAGCGTGAGCACTCTGAGCGCGTGGAATAACGTTTGTTGATGACGCGAACAGCCGAACGCACCCTCAGCGGCATTATAAGCGTCATTCGTTCATTTCATTTCGTTTGACTATAGACTATTAATATTGGCTAAACTTAGTTATAAAGTATTTTGCATTTTGAATGAAAATACAAAATGTTTCTTACTAAAAGGCATTTAAATGCCAAATACAAAATAGGTATTTTGCATTTTGTACTTGCATTTTAAATAGAAGTATTTCAAATTAATCGCATCTCTGCCTATCTCTTTTTGTACAGCTATATGAGTAAATAAATCTGCAACATTTTAATTGATGATGGAGGTGGATAAAAGAACGAATCAATATTGTCGCTAAAAAAATGCTCATTATTAAGCTCTCTCTGGCTACCCCAATTAGTGCATTCGGATTCAGAGATATCAGGTTTGATTCCCAAGTTATAAACTCACAAATTCTATTTAAAAAGTTAACTCAGTTTAATGGGATATTTGCAGGCTAAAAAACATGATTATTCGAAAGTTTACATGATTCTGTGCTTTGTGGTGTGCTTAAAGCCATCGATGGTTCTTCTGCTAACCCTCACTAGGCCAACGTGTTGGACTTAGTAGAAATCATCCTATTTACGGAATAACCCTTCGGTGAGGATATATATTAGTTACGATGATAGCGACATGATAGTCCAGTGGGTAGAACACCCGCCCGAAAAACAGAAGGGCGTGAGTTCCAATCCTGGGACGGGCCTACACCAATTTGTCTTTTCTAAAGTCATATGTGTGGTTAATTTATCATGGTTGCTAACGGTGAGGGAAAACATCGTGAGGAAACCCACATGGCTGAGTTGTACTTAGTCATGTGACAGTGTATTCGTACAAAACGGCGATAGGCCTGCCCCCTATCACGTGAGTACACTGTCTAAGCAAAACGTGGGTACCTTCTCTGGAAACTAGATGGCGTCTGCCATGTGAGTTCAGGAGTATTGGTACCTCTGCCAACCCCTTCGGGGATAAACGGCGTGAACGTTTATGTTATTATTTATGTTACGATGATGGGGTAGATAAGCAGGTTTTAATATTCCACCTTGATAATTTCAGGCCGTGGTGTAAAAAAAGAACTTCCATTGATTATATCTATGAATATCTATAATACACGATAGTAGATATATTTTAACTACTATTGATAAACAAGACTGCAAATAAAAGTTATGATGTAACCAGCCATATGGGTTTCCCAGTATGTCATTAAGAAAATCGATAAGTACAAGTACACCGCACAATAATTGGTCTGACTTAGAGATGGGTCGAGGGCATAAAAACATACTGGGCAGATTGAACGTATTGGGTTAATATGGGCAAAAATGAATTTACGCCCGATAAATGACCAATCGCTGGGCGGAAAAACTAAACTGTACTTTAAAATTAATCTACAAGTGAATCATTATTTTTATTGTGTTTAACTTATACATATACATTAGCGTAATCAGAATAAAGGAATAAGAAGAAGAAAAGAAGTTATAATATGCCAAATATTGGCATATAAGTACTTTAAATTCTTACTTAGACGACATTATAGTCCAATGGGTAGAACGCCCGCCCGTAAACAGACAGTCGTGAGTTCAAATCCCGGGTCGGGGCTACACCAATTGGTCTTTTCTAATGTCATATGTGTGGTTAATTTATCATGTTTGTTAACGGTGAGGGAAAACATCGTGAGGAAACCATATGGCCGAGTTGTACTTAGCCATATGACAGAGTATTCGTTCAAAACGGCAATAGTCCTGCCCCCTAAATAATTGATCTTAACCCACTTTTACTTTGAACGATTATAATTATTATTATTTATCCCGTTACAATAAAAAAAACACATTCAATTACATCGAGCGATAGAGTAGCTATAAGACATTAAGTTTAGTATAACGAATTATGTTATAAATAAAGCAACTTAGCCAAAAAAATACTTTATATTATTTTTTTAACATAATGTAGTAATAGTATATTCCGCCAACAGATTTTAAAATGTGAAAAAACTCACGTTCACGTACTTTTTATACTCAAAGGGGATGAAATAATACTTAAATATTAGGACTTTAAACCGAAAAACCGTTCGTGCATCAATGTATGGAAAAAAAACCACAGCGGACACGAATGATTTTGATGTCATATATTGCCAGAGGATATGAACTATTCGTGACAAAAGGCGCATCTTTCCGGGTTGTAATAATTTGGCGGTAGATAGCGCTAACACCAGTAAAGGTGTAAAGAAACAGGCGAAAACCAATTTTCGTGCCAGTGATCACTTGATGCTATGATACTATAGCTCAGTTGGCAGAGTAACAAGGGCGTATACCCGATGGAGTTTTGTTAAGTTGTGTCTTACCTTTTAAAAGGCAAATGAAGATAAACACTTAGTTAAGTAAAATTATACAATAGTAAAAAATAATTTCAATACGAACATGATATCAATTCAATTTTAATTTACATATTTTTTTTTTTGCTGGCACCACTTTTTGTTAGTCCAGGTTTAGTAAACCTTTTTGCTGTGTCGGCTAAGTGCCGGTTTAAAATAGCGCGCTAGCCTATTTCTTCTTATGGGTTATCGTAAGAGGTGACTAAGGGTATCGGGACTTTTCAAGCGACTTTTGGGCGATGCGGTTGGAGATCCATCACCAAAAATTGGTTGCCTGTATAAGTCGAAATACGGGCGAAAGTTTTACGTGACAACGACTTTGAGTGGTAAATACTTTTAATGTGAATATTCATTCGTACAGTAGGAAGAAGGATGAAATTATGTCTGTCTCTCTCGCTCTTAGGCGGGCTAACCATGCCCGAGTGGAAGGGACGCGTGCCTCTCACTCGCTCTCATTGTGAGCGCATAACGTGAGCGGAGCGTAACGCAGTTTCTTGAAGTGTCACCCGGCAAACCAATTTATAAGACGTTGTCACGTCAAAATGTCTATGTAACAATCTTTCTCTACTTAACTTCCAAGTGGCTGAAGAATTTTAAGATTAATGAAGAGCAGGCTAACCCTTTTAGGAATTTGTAGTTATAAGTAGATGGATGTAAGTATGTATGTTTTTAGAAACGTAAAGCAAATCGCTCGCTCTGTATTATTTATTCAATGTCGTTCTTAGCTGTCGTTATGCGTGTGTCTTGTCTTGCCATGTCATTCGACTTCTTAGGATACTCAAATGCCCTCATATCTTTTCCGTATTTGCTATTATTTGTTATTATTAACTGTTATATTTTTAAACTTTGTGTTCACCGTAAATGCGCTTTTTGCATTTGCAGCGTAGAACATAATAAAATTTATATATTATATTCTAACAAATAAAATGAGTTGGCGTGGTTGTTAATAGAAATTAAAAAAAATGTGCATCAAAAAGATTTATAACCTCTGACATGTCAAAAAATGACAGTTGTCAGAATTCTGCGCAATTCGGTATGCAAAGTTTTTTTTGGTATTTATTGAATATTTTTATTCGATAGTAAACACGAAAATAAAAGACTAATATTGAATATTTTCTATTTAAAATAAGTAATTGTAAAGTTATGATTTTTTAAAGATTGTTCAACTTTTGTACTTAATGACGTCATCGATTGATAAAATCACGTAGCGACATGCAAATGAAGCGAAATGTTTTATAAAAATGTTGCTAATTGCAAAACATATCACGAATTCGTGATGTCAAATGAAATTTTTACGATATTAGACTAAACAAACCTATGATTTTCGATATTTTATTAATAAACTGAAAAACCATTGAAACAACATTGAAGGTCAAACACTGTTACAGTTTTTTGATAAAATAACAGTCATCTTAGCTTCAATTGATATAATTTCAAGAAAATATTGTTTATAATCATAATATCTCGAATGGTTTTGTAATCAGCATCACTTTAATAAGACTTTGCATACCGAATTAAAAATTTTGTCTCAACTCTATATATATGAAGTGTCCAATAGGAGCGCGCGATTTGTACTTGATCCGAGCCCAACGTAAATAGGGTTAGATCATCATACGTTAATCTGGACTATGACCATCCAGAAAGTTCGTTTAAATTAAAAGTTTAAAACATTATCACAATTTTCCCTATTGTATTGTAACAAATTAATGAATTATCATAAAACGTATGACTAGATTCTTGCATTTAAAAATGTTTGCGTTTCTGTCCGCAAAACTTCATAAAACAGGTTGGATTGCACCCATTGACTTTTATGCTAATGGTCTCTATCATGAACACTATAAGTATTATTTATTCTTTAAATAAAATAGGTCATTTTATGATGATTTAAAATAATAACATCAACAACACTGCATACAATAATGATATTTTAAAAATTAAAATTAAATAAGATTTCTGCCCACGAAATGGACATTTATTAGGCATTTATGGACATTTATTGGGCATAAATCCAATCCGCCCAAAATGCGCGGGCAAAATCCCATCTCTAGTCTGACTATATTGTGCAATGATATGGTATCGCCCGATTTCTGAATTGAGTATTCAAGCTGAGAATGACTTAAGTATATCGTTTTGTATCATTCAGCTGTTAAGATTTCAATGCGACAGAACGATACTTAAGTTGTTCTCAGCTGGAATATTCAATTCAGAAATCAGGCGTATATATTGCTAAAACTAGCTAAGACAAAACTGCACTTTATACATAAATGTGTGTTAGTCTGTCTTATATTACAATTTGAAAATAGATACGTATACTCAGGCCAATAGTTACGGTTTGAGTAGGCAGAGACTGTCAAACGCCACTTAGTACGATGTTGGAAAATATCTCGGGCATATAGGCTATTTTTGAGACGGGTCAAAATTTATAATTGAATAAAAAAATAAATAAAAGAAAACCCCGTCTGCAAAACTTATTCATAAATAACTTGATAAACTAGTTCTTTTATTTATAAAGACCGCAGTGATGTGAGCACCATTGTTTTGTTTTGTACTAACATATACCACAGATAAAGTATGATTAAAATATAATTTATACAAATATCAAAGGGATGGCAGAGGGAATCAGTCCTTCTTTACTATTTATCAAAAGTTTACATTACCTGTTGACTGATGGGGCTAGTTTATCGGCACTTTGTTTAAACAGATCATGACTATTTGCATTACTAGTACGAGCGACCTTTTAACTAGATATCGCCTGGTATAAAACAGCCATCCCTTACGCACTTACTTAGTATAGTATACTGTCATCTCATTCTAACAGATGTCTCTCAACACGGTCATGCGACTGAGTGAGATTCCTCACGATGTTTTCCCTCACCGTTAGGAAATCTCATCAATTACGCTCACACCGGCTATAGAATCTTTAAAAAAAACTCCACTGAACTTTTTGAAAAACTGGCTTAGGTGTCTCTAATCCTGAGGCTCTGCCTACGCTAGCATCGAAGCGGATTTTGTCCCACTGAACTACCAAGGTCTTTGCTAGAAGGTTACTAGTTTCTTTAAAACATTAAATAATTATGATATTAAAATAACAACGAAATCGGCTGCAATTTGTAACATACAAGTAACCTCGCAAAACTCGATGACCTTACAAGCAGTACGCGATCAAGTTGAAGGGAATGCGGCGAGTTCGGTCACATTTCGTAGTCAATGGGTCAACTTAATTGTTCATTCATTCATTTTTGTTATATCATATAATACATATTATATTAAATATTATATATATCATATTATATAAAATACATATTATATTATGAGTATAATTTTAATAACACATACATTCTTATATGCCTTTATGTATGTCACAGATTTTTATTTGTTTTACACACACACACACACACACACACACACACACCCACACACACACACACACACACATACACACACATGCACATACACACACCCTTGAGATATCGTGGATCAAAATAATTTTGCTTTAAATATTGTTGTTAATATATATTTTATTTCCTCTTAAAATTGTATGTATTTGTTAGAGTTACTTGCTATAAAAAAAAATATGTGTTAAAACTCAAATGTAACGTAAAAACAAGATTATTGTTAGATATGTTTTCTGTACATCTGTGAACATCTGTCATTGGCCTTACTTGATTTCTATTATTAACTGTGTATTATTACTTATGTCGCTGTTGATGTTCCCAATAAAAATAAATAAATAAATAAATAAATAAATCATAATTTCAAGTCAGAGAGCCTGACTTAATACGATACTTTTAGCACTTACTTACATTTAATACTGCCTGCGTAGTGCAGCGGTGAAGCGTAAAGCGCTCGGGTCCAAGTGCGGTTTCGGGTTCAATTCCCGGGGTGTCACTCACATATAATTTGTTAAAGATTTAACGTAGTTTAGAAGGATATTCCAGGCTTGGAGCACCTGATTATCCGATAATTAAGTTGATTCTGTGCTTCTGAGGGCACGTTAAGCCGACGGCCCGCTTGCGGACTCAGGTCAAATAACCCCACTCGAGCCCCTCAATGGGGGCATATATAGGCAGTGAGGACTAACAGTCTCACTGCCTATATATGCAGACAGGCAGAGACTATCGTTAGCCATTTCGCGCGATTTTGACCTCTCTGGCTTCCTTCCATCACATTCATTATTTTACTTATGATGTTTTATTCTTCTCATTTTGAACTATATTATAATAAGAACATTTTCCGTTTGGTCTTCAGGCTGCTATGCTATAGTAGATCTACTCAAAAGCTAGAAAAAGCATGAAGATGTCGTTACATGATTTTTCTATCCCTTTTAAATTCATACAAGGGGAATATACTCGTTTCCTATAGTGACATTTTAATCAATTAGTTCAGTTTAGTCGAAGGTCTGTAGTGTTGGCTCAGAATAGGGAGACCAAACCCATTTCTACCCGTGGATGTCGTAAAAGGTGATGTAAGGTTTTCGGGATTTTAAAGTAATTAAAACCATTTATTTAGTCGTAAATGTGGGTGCAGTTTACAAAGATCTTATATATTGCTGGGCGATGTGACTGGACCCATCATAAACCATCCTTTAAGATCTTTTCCCCACTCAACTTTTAAAATATCTGAAAATAGCCTTTTGGGATTATGAAAATTATGAAATACATTGTTAGGAAAAAAATGTCTTACCCCAAAAAGGAAGGATAATCATTATAAAATCAACTCCAAAAACACTAAACTATAAACTAATCAATAAATCAATTTTAAACTGATAAAATAATTTATATAAGCATACTTTTTTACATTACAGATACGAGCTAAAGTAAGCGATTTAAAGACGAACAAAAAATTCAAAGACATGGGAACTGAGGCCGTCTGTGGGGACGCTGCGGTGGTCATCATAGGAGGAGGACCATCTGGTGCAACCTGTGCCGAAACACTTCGCAGCGGAGGCTTCGCAGGTCGCATCACAATCGTTGCCAAAGAGCCTTATCTCCCTTACGACAGAATCAAAGTCTCGAAGCTTGGAGCACTACCTGATATTGAAACTCTTCAAGTCAGAACCCAAGAGTACTACGACAATGCTAAGATAACAATCAAGAAATCAGTTGAAGCCACTAAAATCGAACCTGACAGCAGATATGTACACTTAAGTGATGGTTCAAAACTGCAATATTCAGCTCTATATCTTGCAACTGGAGCAAAGGCACGCGTTCCAGACATACCTGGTATCAATTTGGGTAATGTTTTTACTGTTCGGAACTTTGAAGACTCCAAGAACATATTAAATGCTGTGGGCTCAGATAAAGACAAGAATGTCGTCGTCCTAGGTTTAAGTTTCATCGGTTTAGAAATATCAGCTTCTCTCAGCGATAAAGCCAAGTCCATAACGACAGTCGGTACCGACAAGGCTCCATTAGGACAAGTATTTGGGGATCAGATAGGAAGAAGCTTGCAGAAACTTTTCGAAGACAAAGGAGTTAAATTCGAGTTTGAAACGACAATAGTCAAATGCAACGGCGAAAATGTATTGCAATCAGTGGAATTGAAAAACGGAAAAGTGATACCAGCAGATATCCTTGTGATGGGTGTGGGAACCACAATGAATACGGAGTTCCTGAAAGATAGCGGTATCGCGATGGAGCCGAACGGTGCGGTCATCGTGAATGGGAAACTGCAGACCAATATTGATAACATATACGCCGGTGGTGATATCGCGCATGCACCGGTATTCGCAGCTGATAAAAAAATGAGTATCGGCCATGTTGGACTCGCCCAATACCACGGTAGAACAGCAGCGCTCAACATTCTTAAGAAAGAAGCACCTCTTAGAACTGTGCCTTTCTTCTGGACTATGTTGTTTGGCAAATCTATACGATACGCCGGTTCTGGTAGAGCAGCAAGCACCATGATTGATGGAAACGTTGAAGAACTGAAATTCGTTATATTCTTCTTCGACGAATCAGACAAGGTTATTGCAGTTGCCTCTTGCATGCGAGATCCTGTGGTAGCGCAATTTGCCGAGTATTTACATCAAGGCAAAACTCTGTACA
>OY755190.1:4610425-4678255 GCA_963576735.1 Bedellia somnulentella
ATACGATAGATCTGTCTACCCCTGTCAGTTTATACAAAATTATTACAGTGATAATTTCATAACTTTTGCCGTGTCGTGTCGGCTTAGAATAACACTACCCCATTTCTACCCGATCGTAAGAGGCGACTAAGGGTATAGGGGGCTTTTTAAGTAATTTTTGGGCGATGTGGTTGGAGAACCGTCACCGAAATCATATATTAATTACCATCTTTTCCGAAATCAACTTCCAAAAGTGGCTGAGGAATTTCTCATTCCAAAGCTCTGGCTATCCCGTTAAGGGATTTTATAGCCGTGAGTTATATGTATGTATATAATTTTCAGTTTACACCTGTACTCAATTAATATTATTAATTGAAATTAGAAGTTACTTTAACGGTTTTGTTCTTTTTCCCATTCCTAATAAATTAACAATAAAATATAATAAAATATTTTTTAACAAAAAGAAAACCGACTTCATAGTTGGAAAAACAACCGAAAATAAACAATCTAGAAAATATGTAAAACGCGGTACATTTGCCTATAAAATTTCAGGGTTCCCCTCGATTTCTCCAGGATCCCATCATCAGACCCTGATATCCTCATCATGGTACCAATCCGGGAGTATCTTCTTTCCAATGAAAAAATAATAATCAAAATCAATAATATTAAAAAAATTAAATATAAATAATAAAAATCAAAATCGGTTCATAAATGGCAAAGTAATCAGCGAACAAACATAACAAAAAATATACGGTCGAATTGAGAACACTCCCTTTTTTTGAAGTCGGTTAAAAATGAGTGCAATCTATGAATTGAATTATTCTTTTATATTTGCTATGCTAACCGTACGCACGGTCACTCTCACGCCTACATTGACGCGCATCGTATACAGATAGTTTACTCGCACACTAACGGCGCCGCACGCGCGTAAATTGTAAGATCTGTACAACAAGGCGCGCGCGACATAGGTCCATCCCCTAAAGCAGCTCGCCGAGCACTGAGCGGGCGGCAGGCGGCGCTCGGGCACGAGTAGGACTGCGAATATCGATGTTTTTAAAATATTTGTTTTATTGAATTTATTAAAAAAGAAAACTAATCGCCAATTATTATTAGAAATACAAATGCTCAAATTATGATGCAAGTTAAGTAGGTAAAATAAATAAAATATAAAACCATTTTAAAGAGTGTTATTAGAGGTATGTTGGCGATTTTTTTCTATCGAGCGAAAATGTATTAATCATGTTTTCGAATCGCCAATTCCGCAGCAGAAAAGCCTCAAGATTTTGATGTATTTTTTTCAAAGCCATATTGTTATGACATACGCATTATAATGTTTCAAAAACTCTGTCGCTGCACCAACGGCACCTTAAGGTTTCATTTTACGCTTAGGGTTTTATTTTACATTACTTATGAGCTCAAAGTTAAAACGGCGGCAGTTCTTTTGAGCCGTAGAGGCGTCGAGTTTGTATTAGTATGTATTAGTGAGTTTGTGTTGTGTACGCAACCCGATTCTGATGCGTGTGATATAATGAACGAGATAGCCAAGACAAAACAAAACAATTGAACAATCATTTGATTGCAATTGTGTGTAAGTTGATTTTTTATAATAAATAGTTAAGAAAGATTTGGGCTGGTTACGAGAATCTTATCAGGGAAAGAAAACAAGAAGAAGAACGTAATAAAATGGAACTAAAATAAGTAAATAGTTTACGGCTCAACCATCCATTTGGACACCATCATAAGAGACAGAAAGCAGTCAGGCATCGATGAAAGTGTTATTAAATCTGATTAAAAAACGCTTCAAGTAGTGGTCGGTATGAATTTTTATGTAATTTTCTACACAAATAAATATAAGTTCTGTTTAAGATATAAAACAAAAAACTAATTTTGAATAGAAAAAAAAACTTTTTCCCGGCTGTTTTAGAGACTAAGCGGAAGGAATAGACATTAATTAATGATATTTTATTTTATGTACTTTTTACCAAATGCTTACATCTTTACACCCTTAAGCATTTAGTTAAAGCTGTGATTTAAATATTACAAATTTATTTCAGTCAAAATTTACAATTACAAATATTCATTAAAAGTCTAAAATCGTTAAAAAACCGGCCAAGTGCGAGTCGGCTCTCGCACGAAGGGTTCCGCACTATCATCTATAATAGAAAATTACGTTTTTGTATGGGAGCCCTCCTTTGTTATTTACTTTACTGTTATTAAATTATTTGTTTTGAAAGATGATATACTAGTAAATATTCTGTAAAAAAATTTAGCGTCTACTTATTAACGTTTTTAAAATTGAGCAATAAAATACGATAAAAACACGTTTATTGTATGAAATGTTTTTTTGTATTTGTTGTCATAGCGGCAACAGAAATAAATCATTTGTGAAAATTCCAGCTTTCTAGCTATCACGTTTTATGAGATACAGCCTGGAGACAGACAGACAGATAAACAGCAAAGTCTTAATAATTGGGTCCCGTTCTACCTTTTGGTAGGGAACCCTAAAAAGAGGCGCTTCAGAGGTTCCGCACACAGGCGCTGCCTGGGGTCGGCGCGGCCCTGCTCACGGGATGTAATGGGGTAGTGTTATTGTAAGCCGACACTACACAACCTCTTCGTCTACATTCATAACTTAAGTTATAGTTCGTACCTGCATGCTGTATAATTTATGTAATTTTTATTAATTCCGTTAAAGTTTAATTTTTTTATAAGAATATTGCACTGTAGCAGTTTATCTAGTTCATGTGGTTGTCTCAACGTTGAAGTGCGGAAAATAGAGAACGTAATGGTTGCCATCGTCTTTATTCTTTTATATATCATTATATGTATATGTATATGTGTTTTACGAGGTGGGCATGAGTGCTTCGCCATGCCAAATTCGAGGGGAGTGGGGAGTGATTGTGTGTGTGAGTGATATTTCAAACAATGAAAAAATCTATGAGCGCGCGCTAGTTTTGTTTACAGTGGTTTCCCATGACTTCCATGGACGCATACATCATCCCTGGTGATACAATGTTGGCCATAGTTACTATAGTTATATGCACTTTACCTTAAGACTTTACGATATACTTGTGTGGATGGTTAGATAATGTGCTATTCGGCAGTTAAAGACGATATTATGATTAGTTTTCTAAAAATTTACGGATAATGACTGATAATTTGTTCGCATTTTAACAGTTACGGTACACGTATATAACATAACATAATAACATAAACGTTCACGCCGAATATCCCCGAAGGGGTTGGCAGAGGTACTAATACTTCTGAACATCACGTGACTTTGTCACCTGGTGTTAGAGTACCCACGTTTTGCATGGACAGTGTACTCACGTGATAGGGGGCAGGCCTATCGCCGCACAGTGGGCTGGAATTCGCGTTTCATAGACATTCAAGTAAATTTTTTTAAGTGACGCTTTTTTTGCTTGTATGCGATAGAGAATACCTGCAATATGCATTATATAATGAACTTTCAGGTTTATAAACGTAAACAGCGCAGTCAGATTTTTTTTCGAAAAAAATTGTATGGCGCAAGCATAACAAATGATGATATCTCCATAATCGCACAATTGCGCCTAATATCCTCCTAGGTTATTAATAAAGACATTATTTAGGATTTTTTGACATACTTCATGCCACGGTCAAACGTGCGTTTTTTTTTTAAAAAATATTTTTGTTTATTTTTTCGTTTTTAATTAATATCAAGCATTACATGGGTGTATATAGACTGGACATTTACCCAAAATAATTGTGTGCAATATTAGAAACCGAAATTCAGTAAAAACCATAAAAAAGGCTTAATATATTTATTCTTTATACTTATATTTGTATCTTAGAAACATTTACATATAACGACTTAAATTTAATGAACTTAATAAATATAATGAAAATATATATATATATATATATATGATACAATTTAATAAAACGATGAAGTTATTAATTTAAAATGTCGCCTATTCTGAATCACTATCTTCAGAGTCGAACTCAGAGTCAGAGTTTATTTCAGCAATATCCCTAAACTCGAATTCAGGTGTTTGAAGATTGAGCAGATCTAATGTTTCAGCAAACAAATGTTTCTTTTTCTTTGCATCCATTGTTGGTCTTACTGCTGAAATAAGCGGATCGGACGAAAGAAGAAGGAAATTAAAAATATCTTCATTGGAACTCACTCTGCTATTCTTACGTGAGTGATGTTCTCTGAATCTTCTGAAGTCTTTGTTCCTCGCTTCTGAAGCCTCTTCAGATAAACTCCCAATCGGTACTATTGCATTACAAGCGATAATTTCGGCTCCATGAAGCAGTATCGTGTGCACTGTTGATGACATGTAGTACCAGTTGTATAATTTAACATACTTTTCAGCAGTTATGTACGCATATTCTTTAAATTTCGAAACATTGATGGACTGACCTGAAGTTATGGCTTGCAAAATTACAGCAAATCTTCGGATCAGATCTTCATCTAGTCCAGTGATAGCCGCAGTCTTTTCAGGAAATTCAAAGAATCGTCGTGCAGTGTTGCCGTCGTTAGTTGTGCCATAACCTTGTTTTACTATATCGATTAATAGGTTGAGTTCCGTTTTGAACCTGTCTTGGATAGTTTTCTTTCTTGCAGCCACTGCGGCTTTCTCACTTTCTTTTCTAGCAGACCACTTCTTAATATCCAATTTATATGCGATATGCAAAAGACATTCCATCATGTTTATGCGCGCATGTAGTGAAGAAAGTCCGAGCTCCATCAAGTCATCTTCTGTAGACTTTTTTTTTACTTCTTCCAAGTTGTTCATGTCCGAAGGTTTCGCCAAACAAATGTAGCACGCTGCATTCGCTCTTACGTTAGGAGAGAGGTATGTTTTTATTTTAGCATCAACCATGGTGAGCATAAGTTTATGACTCACCATATTGCTATCAAAAACTGATGGTTGGAGAGCTGATATCTCAGCTTTGACTCTTTCATTTTCTTCCTTCACCACTGTTTCACTTTCTTTAACAAAGGTGAACTGTACTGGACGACAATACGCTGCTGAGCAAGGTTTCGGGTTCTCCCAAACTGTGATGTCTTCACACGTCATTTTCAGTGGTGATAACGAAGTCATGAATATACTAGAGTCATCTTGTGTAGAATCCATCTTCTGTTTATATCTGCTTTGGCTGGATGCTCCGTCGAAACCATATTTTGATATTAAAATAAGTTCTTTATTTTGTATACTTTCAGGCAAAGATTCAATTATTCTTTTTGCTGTCAGATCTAGCAAAGCTTGCAGTGAAATTTTTGCTGAGGAATCTGTCACCGTAATTGAATTTTTCGGTTCAGGTGGAAAGCACACATTCTTCTCTTTTTGCACGCAGTAATACGAAGGGTACAAGTGCTTAAGGCCTTCTCGAATTGCTGATTCTCGCAAAGTTATATATTGCCATTTTGATAATTTCAGAGATATTAGTAAACCAAGTGCTTTTTGGGGTGAAAACGTTTCTTTACTGGTTGGTTTTGTAATTAAATCTTGAAGATCTTTGATTGATTCTGGGTGTTTCACCATATATTCAATCACAGATGCAATTCTGTTTTGGCCTTCATCTTTCAACTTAGAAATAGTGGCAAATACGAGCTCACTGGAATCTTTGTCAGTCAGGTCTCCACTCCGCCTCTTTTTCTGTTTTGTTCCCAAGTCTTCAAAAGGTTTACGATTTGATATTTTTCTTTTCGTCATTGTTCCAATGGATGATGTAGATGGCTCCAAAAGAGAACCAGTAACGCTTGATGATGACTCCAAAATAGTAACGTTAGAACTTGGTGATGGCTCCAAAATTGGCACTATAGGACTTCCCTCATTCTGAGTAATTGATTTCATATTTTCTTTTAAGCAACTCGGCCAATCAACATCAGCTTCAAGCCAACTTTCGTAATCAGTTCGGAATCTCTCATATTTCCGTTGTGTTGATTCATATCGTTTCTGTGCAGCCCTAGTGAATCTCCGGCAAAATTCTTTTAAAGTCACACAATCTTCTTCAGATACACTGTTGTTTAAACGAGAGCGCACGGTTTGAAACAAAAAATTAAAGTTACTGAGTTTGTCAGCATTTTTCAAAATAACGAACAAATCCAAGTTTGTTGCGATGCTTGCCATGATGTTTGTACTTTCAATGATTGAAGAATGATTACTAAATGATTTTTTTTTAGTGTACTTCTATTTATTGCGAACGACTTAAAAGTCTGTGCCCGAACAAGTTATTTACTAACTACCCTCTTATTTGCTTACTAATGAGAACCCAATGATTTAATAGATATGGTATTCAAAAAGACGGTAGCTAGTTAAAATATTGTCATTAACAAACTATAATTTCCTTAATTTAATTGGGGATTTTGAGGATCATTAGATAATAACCTTTTCTGATTCCATCCAGCTAATGAGTTTTTAAGCAAATTTCCCTTTTTTTATATTTCATTCAATTATTTTGCGTAAATGTAAAGTCTATATACACCCATGTAATGCTTGATATTAATTAAAAACGAAAAAATAAACAAAAATATTTTTAAAAAAAAAAACGCACGTTTGACCGTGGCATGAAGTATGTCAAAAAATCTTAAATAATGTCTATATTAATAACCTAGGAGGATATTAGGCGCAATTGTGCGATTATGGAGATATCATCATTTGTTATGCTAGCGCCATACAATTTTTTTCGAAAAAAATTCTGACTGCGCTGTTTACGTTTATAAACCTGAAAGTTCATTATATAATGCATATTGCAGGTATTCTCTATCGCATACAAGCAAAAAAAGCGTCACTTAAAAAAATTTACTTGAATGTCTATGAAACGCGAATTCCAGCCCACTGTGCGCCGTTTTGTACAAATACACTGTCACATGACTAAGTACAACTCAGCCATGTGGGTTTCCTCACGATGTTTTCCCTCACCGTTAACAACCATGATAAATTAACCACACATATGTCTTTAGAAAAGACAAATTGGTGTAGGCCCGACCCAGGATTTGAACACTAGTCGTTTGCACGATAACCGAGTGTTCTACCCACTGGGCTATCACGGTTGCACACACGTATATAAAAACTAGCCAAGTATGAGCAAGAAGGATTCCGCAAAAGTTACTCCTATCTGCCACCCTACTGAAGAAGCTTATTGTGCTACTGAAGAATCTGAAGCTGTCCCGTTAGGGTGTCTGTTAGGACACTCGTATCCGTGTAGAGATGTAATGTATGGAATGTCCTAGTACTGTCTCTTATTACCGAATAATCATAAAGTAAACCAAAAGTAAAATACATTTATTTAAAGTGTATATAACGATTAGTAACTAAGGCCAATAATGTGTGAATGTATGCGCGGATACGAACAGCCCAACAGACGTTCTTGCCTAGGGTGCGGAGAGAATTTCGAATTTTTACAATCTTCCATTTTCCCATCTTGAAAAATAATACTGCTAGTAACAAAAGTTATAAATGTTCTAAGAATCATTTTTATGGGAATACTTACTTCGCTAGCCGTTTGAGCTTAGCTTGCGGCTTGGTTCACACGGCACTATTATTATTATTAAACACTTTATTGCATACAAATACAATGTTTTTATATAGGTACAGATCATTAGGTCTAAGTACACAAAGGCGGACTTATCGCCTTAACGCGATTTCTTCCAGTCAACCTTTATGGTGTGGAAAAACAAGTACAAAACTCTTAAACAGAAGTCATTGAAAATTAATATGCAAATAAAACCAAACTTAACTAAACACACACAACCTATTTACAACCCTAACCTAAATATTAATTTATATATCCAATATGTATAATAAAATAATTATATTAAATATATATATATATATATAATATATATATATATAGTATATATATATATATATAATATTTTTATATTGTATAATAAATACTTATATAGAGATATACTTATCATTATAAAATCTGCCAACCTAAGGTCTTAAAAAAATGAGATTTTAATTTATCTTTAAATATGTTTAAAGATGATGACAGCCGTATGTCAACTGGTAGTGAGTTCCACAAATTGACCGCTTTGACTGCAAAGGAATCACTATATGTAGCACTGGTATGAGGAGGTACGCTCAACATCTTGTTATCCTGTGATCGCAAGTCACGGCCGTGCGAGCATAAATATGTAAACTTACACCGAAGATAATGGGGGGCAGCAGGATTATTGAGGGCATTATATAAAACACATAAAATATGAGTATTCCTCCGAAGTCGAATAGGGAGCCACTTTAGTTGAGCGCGATACTCAGAAATATGATCGTATTTACGCAATCCAAAAATAAATCGGATGCATAAATTCTGGAAACGTTCGAGTTTGTTAAGTAGCTCCTCTGTGAGGTCAAGATAGCTTACGTCTGCGTAATCAAGAATCGGAAGCAGTAGAGACTGCGCCAGCGTAATCTTAGTATGGTGAGGCAGGAAAAATTGCAAGCGCTTAAGTGAGTGACAGGATGCAAAGACTTTTTTACTTACGGCTTCCACTTGGGGCAGCCACGAAAATGTACTGTCCATAATAACTCCTAGATTTTTGACTGAATTGACAAAGGGAATATCGATGCCATCATAGCTCAGCTTCCTATCCAGAGCCATATTTGCCTTATTTAGCAACCTCGTACTGCCAAAAATAATTGCTTGTGACTTAGCAGGATTTAGTAGAAGTCCAAACTTCTTCACCCATTTCGATATTATGTCCAGGTTGTTATTAATGACATCAATTGCTGAATTTATATCTTCCGGCAGAGCACTTGTGTAGATTTGAAGGTCGTCTGCATATAGGTGATAGAGAGAAGTAAGTTCTTTAGCTAAGATATTAATAAATAATGAAAAAAGCAAAGGAGAAAGTACGCCGCCTTGCGGGACGCCAGCTAGTACCGGGCACCAAGCAGAGCTTCCTGCGTCAGTGCGCACGCACTGCTGACGGCCTTTAAGGTAAGATTCGAACCAATTGGCGACTGTCGGAGATACGTTAAGAGATCGTAAAACGCCAAGAAGTATATCAAGATCCACAGTGTTGAATGCGTTGCTGAAATCTAAAAGTGTAAGCACTGTAACTTGGTGATTTTCCATATTTAACCGAATATCGTCAGTGACCTTGATGAGAGCAGTGACAGTGCTATGGCCTGTTCGGAAACCAGACTGGAAATCGTTGAGCAGGTGGTGAGTGGAGAGGAAGTTGGAAAATTGTTCGAATACGAGGCGTTCAAGAACTTTTGATAGGAATGGTAGGATGGAAATCGGTCGAAATTGGGATAAGGTGGTTGGGTTAGGAACTTTAGGAATAGGAACAATGAAGGCATTCTTCCACATGCTAGGAAACGAACAAGAGAGTAGGGATAAATTCATTATATTTGTAATGTCTGGCAAAATGATTTCCAGAATAGGATTAATCATTAAGGTGCTAACGTTATCCGTACCCGTTGCCTTGCTGGTTATATTAGAAATACATCTCTTAACGTCACGACCAGTGACCAATTTGAAAGTAAATTGTGGGCAGTTAGGGGTCGGTGTAGAAACAAGATTATTCAGAGCCTCTGTTTTACATTGATCACTAATGTTCAAAGGAGGAGTGGAGAAGTGCATATTAAGTGCATTGAGGTCTGTATCAATAGGAGAATTGGCGTGAGATTTCCCTATACCCAGTGTTTTAAGGAATGCCCATAACTGTGAGGTGTCACAGTCATCAATGGAAGTATGGATATATCGGCGTTTTGCGTCTCTACACACTCTATTACAGCGATTCCTTAGCTCCTTATATTGTTGCAAGTGCTCATCCGTCGGTTCCTTTTTTTAGCAATATCGAGCATGATTGCGCTTAGTCATGAGATTTTTGATTTTGTCAGTAAGCCATGGAGCAGGTAACTGCTTCACACGGACTGAACGAAGGGGAGCGTGTTTGTCATAGAGGTCGGTCAAGAGAGTATTAAACCGTTCAACCCTTTCATCAATGTCGTCAATGCTATTTAGTTGTTCCCAATCAATAGCTTTTGCATCCTCACATAGCTGCTGCAAATCCATTCTCTTAAAATTACGCTGGAGAATAGTACGCTTTTTCGGTTTAGGAGTACGGATTTTATAAGAAAGATAAAGAAGATCATGGTAGGAGAAACAGTCGGCAGTTAGTTGCCCATGATTGAGGACAAGGTCAGGAGAAGAGACAGTCATTAAATCTAAAAGTGTAGGCTCGGAGTGAGGTGGATGGTGAGTAGCATCAAGAGGCAAGATGTGGAGATTTTTTGCAGTTGTGATAGAGCATAACGCTTTTGAGCGGTGATCGTTTTTTAAAAGACATGTATTAAAGTCACCCATGACTATGGTGTTATCAAAATTAGGAGAATAGTCATCGAGAAGTTTTTCATACGTATCGAAGTAGTTGACCGTCATAGAAGGGCTATAGTAGACTCCGAGGAGAACCCTGCTGAAGTTGAGACGCACTTCTAAGAAGAGATGCTCAGCTTTCCCAGTATATTCACTCGCAGATCTACTGACAATGGTGTAAGGAATGTGGCTGCGAAGGTATATGGCCACTCCACCGCCACCTTTATTCGTGCGATCGTTACGTACTAATTTAAACCCGGGTAATGGGTATATAGAGGAGTCAAGAGAGGGTTTTAACCAAGATTCAGAAACTAGAATGGCATGTATATTGTTATTATCAAATGACGTAAGCATATCGGAATGGTGTGAAGGAATACTCTGAGCATTAATATGGACCACGTTGAATGCTTTGCGATACTTGGAGAATTCTGTATTGAGGGTAGATGACAGTGGGATATACGACATATCAAGAGTGGTGAAACCTGTTGAAGAACATGATAGAAAGCTATCATCATCACTGGTGGCAGAGTCATAAATACTCATATGTAATAAAACAATAATATATATAATATAATAATAAATATAAATAAATACTAATTTAAATATGTACAACTAAGCTACTTTCTAATGTACTTATCTATTGTAAATTATTTATTTAAAAGAAATATCTCAATCTGCACAGCCCTTGCAAAAGAAAAAGAAAATTTACAAATTATACCAAAAAACTGGGTACAGCTATTCTTATTCTAAAGGTTTAATAAACTTCTGAACGCAGCTTTATTTGTCTATGGCTACTCCGTGTGAAACGTCAAAGTCAAAGTGTCACTGTCATTAACTTGCGTGTTTACAACATTACAAACAATACAGTGAACTTAATTAAATATGCATACAACTTACAGTGGGTAGGATACACAGCCGGCGTTGGTTAAAAGGGAATAACATAATATACACCCGAGTAATCGAGATTAAGGCGTGTGATCACCTGTTATGTCCGCACATCCCTTGGTTTTGTGCCGGTCTTGCTCCTGGTGGCAGGCGCAGCCGCAGCAGCGGCGGAACTCTGCTTGCTTGGCTTGGCTACGGGCTTACCGATGAGCGACCGGGCGGCCGCTGAGGTCGTGGAGGTTGCGGCAGGATGCTTCCTGCACAATTCATTCAGCTGGGCAGCAGTCGCCACCTTCACGTTGGTGCCGTCAGCGAGCTTGAGGAACACGGCTCCGTTCCCCGTCCAGCACGCGTTCATTCCGAAGTGTCGACGGGCGCGCGCATAGATGTCCTGCCGGCTCTTGGTCAGAAACTCACTGACTACCGTGCCACTTGATTTAAGCTCCTTCTTGCGGGCCCACACTGATGCCTTAATGGAGATGCTGGCTAGACGAACGAGAATTGGGCGCGGCCTCTTGGGGTTCTTCGCACGCAATGCTGGATTGCAGACTGGTCAAATCCAGCTACTCCCATCCTGCTTACAATGCCAGTGACCGTGGCCGCTGGGTCCTCTCCATCTGGAGCTTATAGCTTTCGTCATTCTTGACTCAAATTCATCCAAGCGGCTGGCAATCATTGATTCCATGTCTTTCTGCTGCTCCAAAACTTTCTGTGCTGTGGCCATAGTGATTTTGTTGAAGTGCAGTGGTGTAGATTTTTAGGTTAGGCCAGTTGGTAAGTGCACTGAATTTTTATTGCATAGAGGTGTAGGACAGTGCAGACTTCAGTTATTGGCCTAATTTGTACACATGCCAATTGCAAATATGATAAAGATATGTTCAATTAATGGTTTTAACCATTTATAATTAAAAGAGTTTGAAAAATTATGTGCTTCTTTTTTTGCACCTACCTCCCAAAAAACTATCCTGCACATTTTTTTTGTATTCGTTTTTTAACGTACAATCACCTAGGTCTTCACACGGTAAATTTTCATTCGTGTAAAAAACGAATAGCCGCAGTATCCACAAGGAGACAAAGCCTATACCATATGCCACTTTGAACCGAATACGTCAAAGTTCATTCGATTTGCTTGACAAGTCCGTTGAGTACGCGTTAGAACCTTTGAGTAGTGAAGTATATGGAGATCACATAATATTCTATATAAACTTTTCTGTCAAAATTGTGTTTGACGAAATGATTAGCTATTGTTGTCTCTGTCTGATGATAGTATTTTTGTGGGTGTCAATAAGACCAACACCATTTTAATAACGCTGGCCACAAGAATCTTATACATAACTATATATAGAATTCGTGGATGAATCCGCCATTTTAGTTTCAAAGTTTTTTGTTGTCTATGGTTTGATTTGTTTGTAAACATTGAAATTTTGTAGAAAAATTACAATTAGTTGTGAAATAAACAGTGGTATAGTGCTGAAATTCTGTTAAAAATGGTGAAGTGTTCTATTCTGGCCTGTGGAGCATACTTAAGCAGGAATCGACCTAATTTAACAATTCACCGGAAGAAATGGGTAAACTAATAAATCAACTATTATTATTGTGATTTTATTCTTTATAGCATCATATAGCAGACTCATAAAGCATTTATAGCTAATCCTATTTTAATGGTATACTGAATTTTATAGAGTGAAGTGTATTTACAGAGTTTTCAATACTATTTGATATAGATTTATTGAATTTAAGTTTAAGGTTATGTTCAAGACAGGGATGTTGTTTTACTATCGTCGATGTATTATATCGATATTATATGAAAAAAACCTACTTGTTTCAGACTGCTCAAAAATTAATCCAAAAGGAAAATATTAGACCAAACATAATAAATATATGTTCACTTCATTTTGTAGCAAGCGATTTTAATTAATAGAACATTAGACGTAACACTTTTAAAGGATAGATATATATAGATATGCTAGATATTTTTGTTAAATGGAACATGATTTTAGACAGTGAGGTTTATTTAATAAAGTTAAATTATATCTTTTAACTGAAAGGTTTTAGTATAATATGTTTTTTTTAAAATTATTTTTGTTACCTGTTACATAAGTAGTTTTAGGTTTTCTTTTAAATATTTTTTAAGTATTTTATATGTCCAGAAGTGAGAATAAAGTGTAAATTTTTAATTATTAAGAGTTAATTATTAATATTTCTATAATAATAATTGATAATGAAAAATAAAATATTTTATTTCTTGAAATGGCCATTTCTGTTACCACTGCTGTTCATTCTGGTTCTTGACAAGCCAACAATTGGCGCAATAAATGAAAGTTAATAGAATAAAAAACAGTAAACCCACTATTTACAAAGCAAGCGCTCGTTTTTTTAAATTATTTACTGGCTTTACGCCCTCAACGTCACATGTACGGATTGCTTGATTTAGGCTGTATCAGATTTAACATGAGAAAGACACTTTTTCTTTATAAAAAATACGTGTACTAGCCATAGCTACTATGTTTCAGCAAATACTGTCAGTTTTTTCGAAGTACGAATCGTAATCACCATTTTTATGTTAATGCACCACCCAATGCAGAAATCTAAATATCTATTATTTTTTTCTAGATCCTAGGGTTAGCACGACCAAATTCTTCAGCTATATATAATATTATCGATAAAAGGTATCGATTACTGGCCAACACTAGTCGGCCATTTTGGTTTCAAAAATAGGCACGATTTTATGTACTTTATGTTATCTCCATATACTTCACTACTCAAAGGTTAGAACGTATAAGCTGTACACGTTTTTTTGCAGTACAATCGTCGTGTGTTAGGATCTATGAACGTTGTATTGTATGATCACTATTTATACGTTAAGACGTATACTGCAAAAAAACGTGCAGAACAATGCCATGTGAACGAAGCCTAAGTCAAATGGTTAAGAGCTCAGATATATGACTTCGATATGACTGGCTGAAGTGAGCTTTTTAATTTAGAGCTGGCAATCTATGGATGGACTAGGCATTTTGCGTGATTTTCGACTGCGATAAATCCATTATTTTAATTTGTCCTATGCTGTACAAGTACCGGAACATCTATTGCCACCAGGAGACACTATAGACACAGCCTGGTGACCGAAAGACAGACTGTTTTAACTTTAGGTCGCTGAAATGAAAACATAACGTCCTTAGACTAAGCTGCATGGTGTATACCCTAGCCTGGCCAATAATAGGCAAAAAAAACAAACAAAAACATAACCTGTAATCTAATTCAATTGAATTTATTTATTATATTTATTTATATTTTAGTATCAGTTTCACAAATAGGTAATTCACCATTTAAAACAGAAGTGGATAAGTGTCCTGATTGCATATAGTTAAGAGAAATTGACCATGAGGCTAACATTAGCTTTACTCCGTAAAAACTATCTTCCTAATGGAAACATCTATCGAGGAAAAGACAGAATGGAGAAGAGAGTTACTCCGCGCCACCTTAACCAACTGCGTCGCTCATTTGAAATTGAAGAAAACAATATGCTTTTGTTGAGACATCCGTATCTAACAGAGGTTAGTATAGTTAGGTAGTATATATTTATGTCTATTGTTTTGTTGTCTTATCCAAAGTTAGTACCAAGTTTAAAATTGTAGAACTAAATGTTGGTAAATTTAAAAATGAATGATCTCTGATAGCAGACTTACTATTTTCTGTTAATGATTGTTACATCTTGACTAGATTTTTAAAGTCTTTTTGCCTGTACTAAATTTTATGTACAAGGGAACCATACCATTGCTTTTTGAGCATCTATCTATATCTGAGACAAGGGGAACCAGAGAGAAAACAGTAATGAAGTTGCTTTAACTACTTGGCATCAAATATGGTAAATGAATATTTAAACTACATTTACCTCCAGGAATCATTATTATAGTGGATGCACCAAAACCTCTCATGCCAAAAATTGTGGGTTTTTATATTGAGCTGAGCCTTCACCAATCTGTATTTTAATTAGAAATTCCTCAGCTACTTTTCGAAAGTTGAGTGGGGAAAAGATGGTGAGATAAGGGTTGTTGGTGATGGCTTTCCAACTGCTTTGCCCAAAAATCCCTTAAAAGCCCCAATACCATTAGTTGCCTCTTATGTACACCCACCGGAAGAGATGGGGTAGTGCTATTCTAGGCCAGCACTACACAGCAGTGGTTAATTTATCATGTTTGTTAGCAGTGATGGAAAATATTGTGTGGAAACACATATTGCTAAGTTGAAGTTAGTTATATAACAGTGTGTTGGTTCTAAAATGGCAATACACCTGTTCCATATCAAGTGAGTGGAAGGTCTCTGGGTTATTTTCACATGATAATCAAAAGTATTATTATCACATGAATGTTTGAGATGAATCTTGAATGCTCTCTTCAGACTTCATGAGTTACAGTTCTTAGGGCCACTAAAACTATTATCTGTTAAGGAAGTTGAAAAATGCTGATAAATGTTTTAAAACTTTTTATTAGTCTTCGAAGTTGCCCTAAAAGAGTTATTTGCAAACCCTACCTGACTTTTTCTTTTTAATGATTCCCAGTAAGAGAAAATGACTGCAATGATAATGTAAAGTATCTTCTGTGGTTCATTCATCCTCATCTCAGCTTAAAGACAACCATTATTACACATAAGTAGACTCTTTTCTTTTTAAATAATTCTGGGTCTGACGCTACGTAATGTTAATTATTGTCCATCTCATGTAAATACTATCTATTATTCATTTTAATTCATACATACATTACTACTACTCACAACTTTTAATCTCTAAAAGGGGTAGCCAGAGCTTCAGAATAAGAAATTCTTCAGCCAGATTTGGAAGTTGAGTGGTGAAAAGATTGTAAAATAAAATGTTTTTGATGACAGGTCTCCAACCGAATTCCCGATAAATCACTTGGGAAGAAATTGTGTAGTACTATTCTGAGTCAACACTACAACGCAGCTAATTTACATTATTATAATCTTAACTGTAAATAGTTAATAAATATTATAATAATAGTTAATAAATAATATTAAAATATTCCTTCAAATAATAAATGTGAAATTCCTATTATGCTTTCAGGAACAAAGTTTTGGACATTCCAAAGCTGTCGGTAGACCAGAAAAAAGAATGGAACAACTGAAAGACAGACAAGCAAGAATATTCAAAGAAGATGTAACTTTGTTCGACCGCCTCCTACATTTAAGGGTTGGAGAAGGGTGGGATCTTAAATAAATTAAATTGATACCTGTTAGAATAGTAAAAAATGTATATTAAATTTAGTTATTAAAATATATAATTGATTTTATCTACATGTCCATAATATACATATGTAGACTATGAATCCCTTAAAATCCCTTTAAGCCAAAGTTATAGAATTTAGAAGTTGATTGGTGTAGAATAATGCATTGGTCTCCAACAGCATTGCCCAATCAAATCTTTAAAAGCTCCAAAAAGCCCTAAGTTGCCACTTACAACAACTGTGGGAAGAAAAGAAATTCCTTAGTGCTATTCTTAGCTGACACTACACAGTCCATTTTAAGAAGAAAGAATATGTATTGAGTATCTCTTTAATAAACACTAGAGACAACACAATGTGAATTTGAAAGTATATAAAGAAAATATCTTTTTCTGTACTATCATGTCTTGTCTATAAATATAAAAACATCTAAATCTTGAAGTTGCAAGATGATCAGCTCCTGCTGGGTAAGGATAGACTATTGCTGTTAGTGAATTGTCTGAATTCGGCAATCCTCTAGTTGATATATTTTTTTAGATATGCTATTTACATATTTTCACTGAGAGCAAAATTATTTTGTATTGAATATTACGTATACTCACAGCTATAAATCCATGGAAGGGCTAGCCAGAGGTTAACAAAAAAAAATGCTCAGCCACTTTTGGAAGTTGAGTGGAGAAAGATTTTAATATTAAAAGTTTTGGTAATGGTTCTCCAGCCCCATTGCCCGAAAACCACCCTAAAAAGCCCCAATACGGAAAGAAATGGGGTAGTGATATTCCAAGCCGTCACTACGCAGTTTAAATGAATAGATTTCAAAGTTAACAGTTGTGGCTGGCTCCATATAAAATATCCACAATTTAAACGTCTCTGTAGTATTTGAACTTTGAAGTTAGGGAAATCTCAAGACTGTGATTTTTATGCACTTAATATTAATGAAGGCTAAATTAATAATGATAAAAATATATATGATAATTTACGATAACGAATTAGGTTTTTTATACGATTTAACTAATGGGACAAATTTAATTTAAATTTACGCCTTATGATATTGTGTTAGCAAAGTCCCTTAATTTATATCAGGAAATGTATATTTTGTCAATGTTTGCTCTAGCTAATTGTTAATATTCAAAGAATCTGAAAGATACACACATACATAAGATGCATACATGTATATGCTCGACATGCCAGAATTAGAAATTACTCAGCCACTTTTAGAACTTGAGTGGGAACTGGCGAAAATGTGGTACAATAAACATAGCCGGAGATAGGTTTTGCAGCCACATTGCAAAACACTCATTAAAAATCTCAAATTACCGACATAAAATCTCATTTTCAAAATCAGTTCAACTCTAAGTTCACGCCTTTAATTCGGTAAGCAAACACGAAAATAAAAGACTAATTTGAATATTTTTCATTCATTTAAAAAGAGTAATTGTAAAATTATGATGTTTTAATGATTGTTTAACTTTTTCTCTTAGTGACGTCATCGATCAACAATATTACGTGTCAATTGTAATGTAATCAGCATCACTTTAATTCGCGAAGGGCTGGCAGAGGTACTAATACTTTTGAATATCGCGAAGTTCTGTCATCTGGTGTTTCAAGTAGCCACTTCTCACCTGCACAGTGCATTGACGTGGTAGAGGGCTAGCCTATTGCTATTTTGAAAGGTTACACTGTCACAAGAATAAGCACAACTCTGCCATGTGAACTCAACCAGATTTTCTCACGAAGTTTCCCTTTATGAATATGTGTTTAAAAAAGAGACATTGATGTAGGCCCAAATCAGGATTTAACTTCCAAGCCTCTGCATTAGGGGCAATGATTATTCGGAACCGAGCTGCCGAGCTAGTTTACTAACATATTCTAACCCGAAGGGGAGTCAGAGGCACTATATTTCTGAACACGACGTGACATTTATTTCAACTGTACAAAGTACCCACGTTTTACTTGGACATTGCACAGGGGTAGGCCTATCACATGAGTATTTATCTAGTCACTATCACTGTCAAATGACTAAGTACAATAGCCATTTGGGTTTTCTCACGACATTTTCACCTTTAACAACCATGATAGATTAACCACACATATGGCTTTAGAAAGACACATTAGTGTAGGCCTGACTCAGGATTAGTATTAGATTATAACAGGCGGTGGTGCTCACCACTGAACTATCAGGGTTGAAACAACACAGACAATTGAAATAACGTGAAGTATAACAATGGTCTGTGGTTACTAAAACAAACCCATCAACGTAACAGCCTTAAATAAGTATTAATAAGTTCCAATTCGTTTCGAAGGCTAAAAAAAAGGATAATTAAATTTTATTAGGCAAGAGCTTAGCTTAGCAAAGGATTAGAGTGTTGGGGCTTTATAGTTTTTTTTATTGATCCAAAAAACTAAGTACAAAAGTAGACAAGTAATAATATTAAACGACAATGACATAATTTTTTTTTGCACTCTACTTGATGCAGATACTACATATAACATAAACATAAACGTTCACGCCGTTTATCCCCGAAGGGGTTGGCAGAGGTACCAATACTTCTGAACTCACATGGCAGCGCCATCTAGTGTCCAGAGAAGGTACCCACGTTTTGCTTAGACAGTGTACTCACGTGATAGGGGGCAGGCCTATCGCCGTTTTGTATGAATACACTGTCACATGACTAAGTACAACTCAGCCATGTGGGTTTCCTCACGATGTTTTCCCTCACCGTTAGCAACCATGATAAATTAACCACACATATGGCTTTAGAAAAGACAAATTGGTGTAGGACCGACCCAGGATTGGAACTCACGCCCTTCTGTTTTCGGGCGGGTGTTCTATCCACTGGACTATCATGTCGATACTATACTACATGCTTGATATTTATATATTTAGTATTACCTATAAATACAGACACAAGGCAAGAAAAAATAATTACAAAATAAAAATTAATACTGCAAAATTAAATAAAAATCAAAGATTATTGGACAAAAGCGTCAAATTTATTGGCCATCGCTAATCTACCTTTATATAATCATCATTATATTCCCCAATCTTCTTATAAAAGTGGCCGATAAATGACCACTTCTGAAACCCTGGCCCTAGTTTGGACTAATATTGATATGAACTGTTAAGTAGGTTTGTATAGCTGAAGTGTTATAAATGATTGAAGTAAAATGATTTACATGTAGTTGTGCTACTTTTGGTTACGGTAATTAATGCATTTATTCTATTGTGTCGCTATAGAACTTGCAACCAAATGAGCTATAATGTCACTCTCCAGAAATGTTTATTAAAATAATGCACCGGTAGAAAAACGTATAAAATACAATAGTTATGTCATATGCAGCGCAAATTTAATAGGAAAATAACATAGGAGGGTCACACTGAAAAGATCGGGAATATAATACATAGGAATAGAATAGATTAAAACCACTTGGTGTTTAAAATTTAATATTATTCTAAACACAATGATCCTGATGTTTCCTTGCTTCGCAGGGCAAGTTAAGTTTAGTCAGGCAGTCAGTCGTTAGTCAGCCAACCCGCACTTGGTCAGCGTTGTAGACTATGGCCAAATCAACCTACACTGCGTAGGCTCGAGCCCCTCGCTGGCAATTAATATGGGCTGTGAGGAAGAATAGAATAGAATAGAATAAATCTTTATTGCACATCAAACACATATTTACAAAAATAATACGACAAGGAAGACGAGGAATAAGCATGTAGTTCCTGACGTAGTCTGTTAAAGCATATTTCCCATAGTAACGCAGCCAGATGGTTAAATCTGTTTAATTTTGATAACCAATCTAGATTTTCAAACACCAGTCGTATCTCAATAAAAACTGATTAATTTATGCGACCATATCCATTCAGAATTATTATCATTTGATTTGATAAAAGTTACCTTTACCTGTTTGATAACAATCTGGCTTATGTCATCACATAAAGCGAAATAATTTGTATTTGTTGCTCCAAAGTATGGGGACTACTAAAATGTATTGAGAAAACCTTATCGGTACAATTTTCACAGATTTTTCTTCAAAAGTTCCGGTACAAGAGAAAGGAAACTTTCGGAACAAAACTAGGGATTATAAGATTACACAAAGAATATGATTTTGTCAATTGATAACGGCTATTTAGTGTTTTGATACAGTAATCGCGTTACAAATACATTGAACATTGATTTAGATAACCGAGGTGGTGTGATATGTGACTATCTTCCGCCTGAGGAACGCATATCTTAAGAGATATTGCATTTTAGAGTCACCAAGGTTCAAGATTATGAAGAATTTTTTTTGCTAGCGATAGCTACATATCGTTTGTACCATGTAGGTATACAAGGTAGAAACGATATGTAACGAATCTAATATTTATATGAAAGTTAGAATCATTGAATTTTCGTATAGCACCAATCGATTTTTATACCTTATTGATACAGTTAAAAAGAGTAGCAGTATGTCATCCACTGGTGGACATAGGCATTAATTTAAATCTTATTGTTCATGAAAACCTCATGTGGGGATTATTACTAATAAATTATTACTACATAAACGTGTAAAAAGAAATAAAGGATAGAAGAATTTCGCGCTGGGAGCTATTGACACGGTGGCTCAATTGGCAGAGCGTCGGGGCGTATACCCGAGGTCGCGGGTTCGATTCCCGCCTGTGTCGAAATTTTTCTTTCCTTTATTTATTCTTTATTTATTAGACATAGGCCCTTCCTAAAGATCTCTCCAACGTCCGGTGCTATCATCCATCTACTTCCTGCGGTCTTTGACTGTTTCTGTCTTGTTTGTCTTCATCGGTCCACCTGGTGGAAGATAACTCACACTGCATCGTCCAGAACGTGGCTGGCACCTTGAGTTGGTCCAGCTATTCCCGTTTTCTCTTATTTTTCAATACCGTTAGCAAGAAACTACAATATAAGAATCTGCAGGATATTATCTAATGCGGTAGTCTTAATCCGAATGTATTTCTATCCACCTATACTTAAAGAGACAGCCAAATCAAATCAATCAAAATGAAAGTCACAACTGGAAATCAAGAGGGGAATTATGTTAAAAAAATGAGAGTTGGTGATAGGGTTTCATCCAAATCGCCCATTACTAAAAAACAATACGATTTAGTATCAGACCCGTCGAAATAAATAAATGAAATGCCTCCCATCCAATTATTGTTTGTTGCTAAAACCACCAGTCGGACATCTATTTAAGAAACGAGCCAAATATAATCCCTTGTAAATATTTTTATGCGGTGTGCTGAGTATAACGATATTGGAAATATACATACGCGCACGTATAGCAGATACCCATAAAAGTAAAGCAACCTTTTATCGGTATAGTGCATAAACAAGTCCTATTTTCCTGTTCTCATGTAGGTTCTTCCCCGCGAAGATTACTGTGTTACAAGTCGGGGTCGGTTTCTAAATTATCATCGAGGTTAAGCCTTAGTATTCTACTTCATTTATTCCCACAGGTTAACTATAAGACAACTTAGGACTTAAGGTATTCGGCTTTTTAAGTGGCTGTTGTGACTTTTAATATATATCGTTTCCGCAATTACCTTCCAAGAGGCTGAGGGATTATAGCTACCCCTCTGGCATGAGTACATGTATGTATATGTATACAAACTCTCGCTATTAATTTCAACTGAAATATACTTTAAAGAGACTTCAAATGCTACTTAAATAAGTAGTTATTATATTATATAATTCCACGAGTGGAAAAACATAATTTGTTATGCATATATAATACGGAGACGGTATATACTTCAGACATTTTGGTCAGACTTTGTCCTTTTCTCTTCCAGTTCCCAAGAGACATCACGCGTATAATCTTCGTTATCTATTTCTTATATTATATATACAAGACGGTATCTGAGCTCGACTTAATAAAGAGTCGAGTGCACAGATAACTGTAGTCAGTGTGATACATACACTGGGCGACGAAACATCTACTACAAAATGTATATTTTTAAAAGCCGGCATACCGTGTGTGTTGTTGCATATATTTTAGTCCTATTTTCTTTGGGATCATGTTTGAAGGTTAGTAGTTTATTTTTTAACTTAAGCTTAGTAATAGTTTAGGGCATTCCCACGAAAATGCGTCTATTTTGGTTGTTGTCAAACGATACAAAGTCTGATTGAATGTTGTTGTTGTGACTAAAATGAAATACAATGTTAAAAGTTCACTTTAATTAAATAAATGTTTGCAACAATTTAATGCTTAATACTTACTCTTACAATGAACCGAAATCTCGATTTTGGTTTGATTACTATTTTATGTAAATTTAAGTACAATTCTTTTAAATATATTAAAAGGCGGTGATGATTACAATAACTATCGCATAGTAAAAATATTTAGATTTTATGCTTCTTTTATATTATAATTTATATATTAAGTTTATTCATTTGAGAATTATTTTAATAGCAGTGTCCCATTATTTCTTGTGGCTAACGTATAACATGACTGCGGTTATCTACGTGACTGGTGGGCGATCTTTTTAGGAAACGAATATCTTTATATATTATTTCTGTAAGCCTCTTTCTTGCCCGGAAGCCTGTGACGCGATGAGTTAAGCTAGAAATTTGGTTCAGGTATCGTTTTGTACAGTTCGCGGCCGTGGTGTGCACAAAATTCAGACATCTAATTTCAAAGTTTCGATTTTGGCCATAAGCGCGCGCAAACTTTAGTCGATCAGAGATGCGCTATGATAGGTCGGAATTTTTTCAAACCGGTCAATAAGAAAAATTCACTAGAAATTCAAAAGAGCTGCGCTGTGATTGGTCGGAAAATTTCAAAATAAACTCATTTTATTGGACGCGACGTAGTCGCGCCAGGGTTACCCACTAGTTGTTACGATTAATTTTTGTTTTATTGGCAATTGGTGAAAGGAAAGTATTCGATGGTTAAGTACTACTTTACGCGATTATGATGTACATGTTTCTTGTTTATTTAAATAGGTACTCGTGTTTGAATTTTGGCGTGTCATATGCCGGTAATTTTTTTTAACTGCTAAAAGATTGGAAAAACGTATTCGCTATGTACTATGATTTACATACATACATACATACATATACTCACGCCGTTAATTCCCATTGGGGTAGGCAGAGACTATCGATCGCCACTTTGTACGATCCTGGCAAACCTCTCTTGCTTCGTCTACATCCATCAATCTTTTCATACATGCTCTTTTATTCTTCATACTTGGGACGCCTGCCTTTTTGAGCACACTTTCAATTTGGTCCAAGTGTGTCTTTCGTGGCCGTCCTCTACTAACATTACCTTCCACATTAGCTCTATAGATACCTTTTACCAATTTCCTATCATCCATCCTCTCGATGTGCCCAAACCATCTCAACATTCCTTTTTCTATCTTACTTACAATATCATCTTTTATACCACACCTTTCACGAATCACATCGTTCCTCACACGATCACGTAACCTTACATTACAAACTTTTCTGAGGGACCTCATTTCTACTGCATTCACTCTGCTTTCATGCTTCTTCTGCCACACCCAACATTCACTGCCATACATAAGCGTAGGAACAAGAACGGCATCATGCACAGCCATTCGGGCCCTTTCGGACACCGATTGACTAGACCGCTCCATTAATCGCATTACCCTTTTTCACTCTTCTCTCAATATCTTCATCACATTTTCCATCCCTTGTAAACAAACTTCCCAGATATACAAACTCCTTCACCTGTTCCACATCCTTACCATCAATCGCAATCACGCATTCTGTCACATCTTCCTGTCTCTCAAAAACCATCGTTTTGGTCTTATCCACATTCACCCTCATTCCCTTTCTTACAAAAGACTCACATACAATATTCATCATCTCTTGCAACTCTTCTGCCGATGATGCAAGTAGCACTTGATCGTCAGCATACAAGAGGCATTTAATGATGAATCCACCCATTCTTAGTCCATAATCACTTTCACGCAACTCTGTCAAACAGTCATCCATGAACAAATTGAAGAGCCACGGAGAAGCTACACATCCCTGTCGGACACCCCTAGAGATTCCCAACCAGTCAGTGTTTTCCCCGTTTACTCTTACACATGCACTAGAATCCTCATAGAGTGATACCAATGCACGTATAAGTTGACTCCCCAGACCGAACTTGGATAACACCTCCCATAAACCCTTTCTTACCACCCTATCATACGCCTTCTCTAAATCAATGAAGGAGCAATACACCTTTTGGTTCTTAGCTAAGAACTTTTATAAACATAAAACATAATGTAATAAAGATTCGATATAAACACCAGTATTTTGTTTTTGTTATGTAAATAAATGTTTATAATTAAATAAATTATGAATGTCACAACTTTAGGACTTAAGAAAAAATAAAATGATCTAATATAATTTAATCTATAAAATTTAAAATTACCTCTAAACTGACCTAACTCAACCTATAAGCTATCTTCAGTCGATTTGAGATCTTATTAACTGAATATATTTTACAAGCAATTATTCTAAAACTTCCACGATTATATATTAATCACATTTGGGAGGCTGAAGATCACGAGAGATGTAGTCAAACCAAGTCAGCAGTTTTATTTATTTATTTATTTATTTATTTATTTATTTATTCCAAAAAACATAATCATTACAGGCATAAACCTAATGCGATAACATTTTAAATTAAATTTTGACATATTAAATTTATGGTACTCTCTTACTTATTGTAACATAGATATTTCAAGGCAACGATTGTGAAGTCACCCAGATGACAAGCAAAAACATCCACATCTTCTGCAATTTCCCGCAAAGCCACTAGTGCTCTGACCAGAGGGCATCTTTTGAGTCGTACAGCCTATTTCATCACGTAGGGCTCCTAGGTGCAGGGTCAGCATAGCGCATACAGGGTGTAAATATATACATTCATACATATGTGTATGTATACTCACGGACAGAAATCCCGAGTAGGGGTAGCCAGAGCTAAGACGTTAGATATTCCTCAGCTACTTTTGGAAGTTGACAGGGGACAAGATGGCAGAAATAAAGTAGCATTGGTGATGGGTCTCCAACCGCATCGATTAAAAAGCCTCAATACCCATAGTCGCCTCGAACGTACACCCACGGTAAGAAACGGGGTAGTGCTATTCTAATCCGACACTACACATCTTAAAAAAGCTTTTATGTTCGCGTGCATTTTGTGGTGTGCGTCTGAGATCAACCCAAGTGGATTCGCTGATTACAAAATAGCCGACTGATCGAGGAAGTTGATTCTTGATGTTCAAACAAAGAGTGACGCCTGATTAGTGACAATAACATAATGCAAAGATGAGCACAAAGGAAACGGGTCGAGGTCAACCACCTAGTGAACTGATTGAATAATGCATAGTGTTAGTGCTCACAGGGGCTTTACCGAGCGAGCGAATAGTTGCAAAAATATATTGTGGGGATAGTTTTACCCCTTTGTGGTTGGCACTTGCCCCCTGGTCCTGGGGTACTTACGATAGTTACGGTGGCATACAATTATAGCCAGCAGACCAGTTGCATTTGTTTAGGATTCATAAAAGATAAACAATACAAATGAAGAAAATAATAATTTGGTACCCACAACGGTAATATTATTAATTTTTAGGAATCGATGTAAGAATCGGCATCATTTTAAGGGCATGCGTACGCTTAAAAGCTATTGCAGTCAATCTTATGTTATTTTTCCTGAAAGTATCAGAGACGGAAAATATTAACTTCATTAACTATTATATTAGAATGAAAAGTAAACGTCCAAATTAAAGTTAATTAAATTACGCATAAAAATATACACTTACACATGTGAGCTTTTTTGATTTTTGAGGACGGTTGAGGATGTAAAAATAAGCAAATAAGGTCCCTTGGGCCCTTCCTTTTTGTCACGTCGTTTTTAAGAGATAAGGGCCACCGAAAATTTCTTAAATGTATGGACAGAAAACTTTAAAAAAATAGAAAAAATATAAAACGATTTTATTAGCCCATCGTGTAAAGAATAATAATATAAGCAAATAAAGCATCCTCTCCGAGGACCCGTTTTCGAGATATTCCCATGGCCCACCCCAACCAATTTTAAGTATATAAAGTCAATTTAACATATATTTTATTGAAGTAAACGTCCACATCCAATCAGGCCTAAAAGAGGACAATAACCAAGATCGACTTATTTTCGCGAGCCCTTAAGCATGTATTAGTAGATGATGAGCCATCGCCCTTGTATTGCCTGTTTTATGTTAGTCCAAGATTGTTATCTGTTTTACATACCTACGAAATAAATAAATAAACCAGGGGAATATTACACCAAATGTAACCGTAACAAATCCTGCATATTTAATATTTCTGTATGAACAAACATTGATTTGTTCCAGCAACACTCCCGCGTCGGCGACGACAACTACATCGCTGCCGTGGTGGAGTTCGCGTTCTCCGCCAACACCAGCGACAACCTCGCCAACTACCTCACCTACATCAAGGAAGCTGCTCTTCAGGTAAGCATGAAGACCTACTGTTTTACCTAGATCCAGAATATTAAACTTGGCATTGGCTATTAAGAGAATATTTTTAATTATTTTTGATTGCATTTACATCAGTGTGAGTGAGATGCTTATTGTAATTTTGTGTAGAGTGTATAAAGACATACATATACCATGACAACTACATCGCCGTTGTGGTGGAATACTCCTTCTCCCCTAACGCCATCATCAACCTCGCCAACTACCTCACCTACAATAAGGAAGCTGCTCTTCAGGTAAGAAACTAATGTCGTCCTTGAGCAACCGTTTTATCTAGATTTAGAATAGAACGAGGAATTTGCCTATTTGGAGTATATTCTTAGTCTCGGAATGTCCGAACTATGAGGATAGGTCTCCCGCACAGCTCGGAGACTTCTGATTTCGACCAAGATCTGCGTAAAGCGGCTGTTATTGATCTAGAATTGACACGTTTCAATGAAAGTTTCGATCGAGGATCGGTCTTTTTAGCCACAAGCGACGATGCTCCTCTCGCATAGGCGCTGCTTAAATCATCTGACAGGATGTCAAAGAGCTAATGTATGTAGTCTTAAGTTTGATTGCAGATTCATCAATGTGAGTATTCAATTCGTAAATTGATTCTTGTTCAAAGATTCTTATTGCAATGTTGTGTAGATAGAATGAATACATACATAAATGACAACTATTTCGCCGCCGCGGTGGAGTACTTCTTCTACCCTAACACCAGCATCAACCTCGCTAACTACCTAACCTACATCAAGGAACTTGCTGCTCAAGTAATATAATTAATTCACATACTCATTTTGTCCATGTGGAACCGTTTTACCTAGATCAAGGGCGTTGAACTAGGAAATTAGCTTATAATATTACTTATAATTTAGCTATTTTAATAGTATGTTATGCTCAAATTGTGCCCGTCTGTTACGTTTTTAGCGCTTTCTTACTCATATTTGTTCTCTTATCAATGTTGCATTACCCCCAAGGTGTGTAAGGACTGTTACAAGTATGTACTTGATTCAATCCACCGAGTGCGACATTGCATTGTTATGGGGACACCAAAACAGATTCATTTTCCACTTAGTTCTCAATTGCAGAAACGTGCATTAAGGCAGTTATTCAGTTATACCAATTGGCATATTGGCGACACCCTCAGGATGTCAGGATCGCAAACCACTTCAGAATGATGAAAGCTTACAATGTAACATATTCTTCGGTGATTTGTGATTTGTTAAGATAAGGAAAGAAGACACTATAAAAATAAGTAAAAGCTGCAAGTAGCAGACGAATAAAAATGCTGAATACTTAGTAAGATACAGTTGGCGTTACTGGATCTCAATTAGCTTAAGAGCTTATTCCATTTGTCTGAATTCAGATGTCTGAAAGCGCGTGCGTTAAGCTGGCGTTCCATGAAGCTGTATCGAGCTGGTTACTATGTCAAAATATTCTGCCTAAATAGTGAAAACGTACACAGTGAAAATGGTGTTTATTTCCTAAACTAAAGAGGCACTATTTTTTTTTAGTTTTACACTAATTAGGCACTATTTAGGCAGAGTTTTTTGACATAGTAACCAGCTCGATACAGCTTCATGGTACGCCAGCTTAACGCACGCGCTTTCAGACGTCTGTATTCAGACAAATGGAATAAGCTCTTTAGTCTCTAATGAGTTTTTTTTAATTCAATATTTCCCTTGAGCTATTGCAAAGGTCATGAATAAATATATTTTATTCGTTTTACTGGGGTCAATTAGTTGGTGTAGAAACATGCAGAATTTACCCTCATTTATAATATTAGTAAGATTCCCCAAAAAACACAAGATCGTTGTTCAGTCGATTCAGCTTATACCCAGGCTGACTTTTAATAAATAATTTTAATTTAATAAATATTATCTAATACTTTTCTAGTCATTGCTTATTCATTTTCATTCTTACAATTTTGCAGACTGCGGACTTGATTGTATTCCCTGAAATGACGCTGACCCGAGGACACCCAGTCTCCATTCCGTTTCATGGAGCACTGAAGAAATATCCTGTGCCTGCTGATCATCCTGAAATATATGATTCGGTAAAGATTGATTTAGTTTATTTTAACATATTTAATTTAGATACTTGTCCTTCAAAAACGTCCTCCGTTTTTCGTCGGTTTAAAATTATAGAGACACAGCATCAAAGATTCATCAAAGCTCCAGAATTATAGATATATTTACATACATACATATACATACATACATACATATACTCACGGCTATAAATCCCTTAACGGGGTAGCCAGAGCTTTGGAATGAAAAAATCCTCAGCCACTTTTGGAAGTTGATTGGGAAAAGATGTTTATAATAAATGTTTTTGGTGACGGGTCTCCAACCACATCGCCCAAAAATCACTTAAAAAGCCCCCTATACCCTTAGTCGCCTCTTACGATCACCCACGAGTAGAAATGGGTTAGTGTTATTCTAAGCCGACACTACACGGCAAGATATATTTCTCTGGAAATTTTTAATTTGTCCACTGTTACTCAAGTCAATAAATCTATAAGTATATAGATTTATTTATTTTTTGTTCCAAGGTGTTGGTGAGCCTCTCAAACGCATCTCGCGAATTTGAGATGTACGTGGTACTAAACTTGGAGGAAGAGATGGTTTGCGGCACGCCCGAGGCCCGGGAAGAGTACTGTCCAGAAAACAAGACATACAAATTCAACACCAACATCGTGTTTGATAGAACAGGTGCTATCATTGACAGGTACGGTATAAAAGAATTAGCGGATATGACTTGTGACAACAGTGTTTTTGACCCTTATTTTAGGTCAGTGGCTATAGGTATTTTTCATATTAGTAACTAGTGGATCGGCCCAGCTTCGCGCGGGTAGCGTTGTTTTTTAAATATCTTAGATTTCTTTCTTCAGTCACTGCTCAAGCATTGTGAAAATTAGCGCAATGTTTTCAATTTATTAAATTTATAGCACTCTCTGAACAGTGTAGTTTGGTGACTTAATGCGCTTTTATGAACGGTTCAGTATTTCCGTTTATTAGCAAATTTTTGAATAAAACGCTATGAAGTATTTATAACAATCTAAAAAAGAAATCATTACGTGATGTAGCATGCAATTACTGGCGCCATCTAGTATGTAATATGTAAATTAGTAACGATTTGGTTTTGGTCACGGGCGCGATGGCTTATTTCATGTATAATTTCAATGTTTCTCTACCGATTTCTATGATTCTTTTTTTATTGAATAGGTAATAATGTTACCTTTTTTAAATTAGGGTGAGGAATGAGAGTATTATAAACGTAAGAGTAAACAAATATAATCAGAATGCTCTGAACTGCTAAGCTATCAGGAGTTACATGTGTTATTGTGAGTCAACCATAAAAGATAGACATATATTGTTACGGGAAATTTTTTAGATAATTTTATGAAGAATATTTCCGTCATACATGATTTCTTTGTAAGTTTAACCATTAAGGCTGCACACGCGACGGAAGCTTAAAACCTGGAGTAACTTCTCCCGTTTTCCCAAAATTTCCCAAAATTCCCCTTCATTACTCTGCTGAAAAGTATACTTTAACCTGCCCAGGAGTATGACGAATAATTGTGCTAAGTTTCGTAAAAGTCCGTCGAGTAGTTTTTGTTTCCGTAAGGAACATACAAACCGACAGACAGACAGACAAAAATTTTACTGAATGCATTTTTGGCATCAGTAATCACCCTCTGATAGTTAAATATATTTCATGTACAGAATTGACCTCTCTACAGATTTATTATAAGTAAAATAATAATAATTAATAATAATTTATTTATTTAATAAAGTAACATTGACTCATTATGTTAGTAGTACTTATTTTTTTAGATGTTAGTAGGTCTACAAAAAATATATATGTAATATATTCACAGATAAAATAAAAACAAAGTTATAAAATAAAAAAAATTAAATTAAATTACCTAATTAACTGACACTCGGATCAATGTCACGGTATACCAGTCGATACAGCGTAACAATGACCCAAGTACCGACAATCTAACCTATCAGCTATAACGTTTAGAATGAACGTTAGAACGTATAGATAATATTTTGGATATTTTACTTTGATTATAGATTTGATGATTTCTTAGAATTAAAAAGAGTGAGGCTCGATAGAGTTTTACTTCTGCATATAAAATAGCGCTAATAAGGCTCTACCTCGCCGAACAGTGGGAAGCTGAAAATAGTTTTCGAGTTAGAAATTCTTCTTCTTATAATAGTGAAAAATACCAAACTCTTTGCACCAACCAAAAAGATGCCGTCAAAATCTCATTTTAATTGATTCAAATTTTCCAGATACCGCAAAATCAACTTATTCGGCGAGTACAGTCGCTCGACGGCTCTCCAACCCGAAATTGGCATGTTCAAAACAGACTTCGGCGTGACGTTTGGACATTTCATCTGTTTTGACCTCATGTTCCAAGTACCATCAGTGCAGATCGTGCAGAAATATAACATCACTGATGTCCTGTTTCCCACTATGTGGTTCTCGGAACTGCCGTTTTTGACAGGTTCGATAATTCTATTATTTCTTTTGTTTTGCTCTATCATATAATCTCACGCAGCATTCGGCTTGAAGAGCGACATGTCACTGGTGGTTGTCACGGCTTATGAGAGATGAATAGCCATTACTCATACAAATATTTATATGTCGCAAAAGACGTGAAATAATTTGCACGCACAATCGCATTCGGCTCATGCTACTGGCCATAATGTAAAGTAACTTAAGTTTAATGTTAAAATAGATGAGCCATTTGTATTCTTGTAGTAGATTTAAGCATTGATTCGTCATTTCGGTCACAGAACACTTGAAATCATGATCTTAATTATAATTCATGCTCGCAGTATGCTAATCACTGGAAAAAATCATTTAAATTTAAGAATTACAAGTAAGTTTTGAATTGACATACCTAAAGATATTATTAAATGAAACCTGCGACTGGACCGCCTCATCTACAATTATATAGTATAACTTTTAACTTCTCTGATAAGGATCATTTTTATTTGTCAGACCTAACAAATTACTTTTGTGGCTGCCCTTATCGTTTAAAAGAAAAGTAGAGCGTTTCAAGGTAACAAATGCTTCAATACTAAACACAATTGTATTGAGTTATATCGCAGATAAAGAAGTATTCATACGTATATAATATATTCGTTATATATTTTCAGCTGTACAGATACAAGAAGCTTATGCATATGGAATGAACATCAACTTCTTAGCAGCAGGAGCGAACAACGTCGCAGTTGGTAGTGCGGGTAAGTTCTATAAGCTTGCACCTTAATCGCCATATAAGAACCTTTCATCTATGAAAGTACTCTACTCTCTAGAATACTTAATGGTTTGGCCAAACTGGTTATTGCCTTATCTTCGCCGTGTATAGACAAATTAAAATTTTAACTAATATTGTAAATAATCTGGTAAATACATTAACACAAACCTGGCAGTATAATCAACATCATCATCATCATCCAACAGTATAGAGGTGAGCCTCACCCATTGCCACTTAAGTTCATACAACTCGTTGGGCTATGCCAGTTACGTCTATTCTCCTCCATATGTTTCGGATACGATCACTTCAACATTAATTTATTATTTCATTGCATATTAATTAACATTAAAATAATATTGTTGCAGGATCTGGAATTTTCTCCGGCAAAGCAGGAGCGCTAGCTAGCACGATGCCAGGAAGAACCGTCAGCCGTCTTCTAATAGCAACAGTACCAAAGATTCCTGGAGACATCGCCGGCCGAGTCATGCCTGGCCCTATCCCAGACTCTCCTAAAGACTCTGACAGCTTACGTCTAAAGCAAGACCCGTCGTTAGCGGCCCACGAGTCTAAGTTGCTGGTTCCGGGTTTCCAAGAGTTCACGCTGACGCATCATGAAGTGACTTGCAAGTTTACTGTCAGAATGAATAGGAGGAGAGAAGATGTGAGTTGGATTGTTAATTGACCGTACTTTTAATGAGCCTCGCAACTAGAACGCAAATAATTGTATTATTGTAAAATTTTAGTCGTATATTTTTATAATCCGCATTTTTTAGCGATTTTATTTAATTAATAAGATCATTTAATTCAATGAGTTTCCATTGGGGTATGCAGAGACTATCGACAGCCACTTTGTACGATCCTGACAAACCTCTCTAGCTTCGTTTACATCCCTCAATCTTCTCATACATGGGGGGCAATTCTCGCACGGTAGATACTATACCACTTTCGATATTTATCACTTTTGTGATATTTTGCGATCGATATTTGACTTGAGCTATTCTCACTCCATCCGATGGATATTTTTCTATTGAAAACCAGTCGAAATGATGATATATATCAAAGGATGATATCGAGTGGCCACGATCAGACGATATGCTGATATTTGAAGATGTCGTGCGAACGGCAGCCATTTAGTTTTCAAATTTTGTTTGAATATAGATAGAAAATTAAAATGTAGATATCTATGTATAAATAGAGATTAAATGGATCATAGATCAAATAGTCTTAGAAGTTGTAAATAATGTCTACTTGGATCAACGTTAATTATATTATTGAATTACAAAAAATATATTATTTTGGCATTATAAAATTTCTAAAACTAAATCCGATTGCCGGATGGTCCAGTTGGGAATTCAGACTTTGCTAGTTACCGGCAAAGTGCCAGTTAAAGGAAAATTTAAACAAACCAAAACATATGTAAATATTGACAGATATGAAGACCTTTTCATAACTAAGATGACAGTTAAACTGACCTTTCATTAAATTCATTCGCTTGGATCATTGATTTCGGTCTTCATTCTTTAATGTCTAAGGAAAAATTACTACCGTGTGCGAGAATACAGTTTCAATCTATCAATAGAAATATATTTTACTTTGTGATATTTTGCACACGACATTGAACACTTGATATAATTTCTATGATAGGAATGATATCGAACTTGCGAGAATTGCCCTCATGGTCTTTTATTTTTCATACTTCGGACGCCTCCATTTGTAGTACACTTGCTATTACTTTATTATATATTTTATTTAATGAAAATAAAAAAACTTCGGAACTTAAATTATCGAAATGTACATATGTATGTGGTGTAGTATTCGTAAGAGCGCATGGTTTTTGAGTTTTATATTGCACTTAAATGCATGATATACTAACAATTACAAGGTAAGTGATTATACTAAACATTGTTTTGCTTTATTGACTAAATGAAAAACTAACGAAAGAATTGGCTTTAAATATAAAAAATGGCAAATGCGATGTTTTTATTTGAATTGCTTTCTTAGTTGTTGTTTTCGCTTTATGGTGATGGTTAAATTTTTGGTGGTAAAAAATTATTTGAAGTGATATATGAATATTCTGCATGATGTTTCCTTAGATTTGGATGTAAGTTGAAGTTATTAGTACTTCATACATACATATACTCACGCCATTAATTCCCATTGGGGTAGGCAGAGACTATCGATCGCCACTTCGTACGATCCTGACAAACCTCTCTAGCTTCGTTTAAATATTAGTACTTCAATATATTTTAAAGTGGCACATTACTAAATTTATTGTTTGAGTTGTGTTTATAAATAGTGCAAACGAGAATACTAAAAGCCTCAATGAATAGAACAAATGAATTGCAAAAAAGATTTTTCAGGAATCTTATTATTCAGATTCCGATAAAAAGAATATAATTTGGGATGGAAAATGTGATGAAGATATTGAAAGAAGAGTGAAAAAGGGTAATGCGGTAAATGGAGCAATGAATAGCCTAATGACCTGTCAATCGGTGTCTGAGAAGGCCCGAATGGCTGTGCATGATGCTGTTCTTGTTCCTACGCCTATGTATGGCAGCGAATGTTGGGTGTGGCAGAAGAAGCATGAGAGCAGAGTGAATGCAGTAGAGATGAGGTCCCTCAGAAAAATTTGTAATGTTAGATTATGTGACCGAGTGAGAAATAGTGTTATTCATGAAAAGTGTGGTGTTAAAGATGATATTGTAAGAAAGATAGAAAAAGGAATGTTGAGATGGTTTGGATGGATGATAGAAAATTGGTAAAAGGAATCTATAGAGGTAGTGTGGATGGTAATGTTAGTAGAGGACGACTACGGAGAACACACTTGGACCAAATTGAGAGTGTGCTCAAAAAGGCTGGCGTCCGAAGTATGATGAATAAAAAAGCATGCATGAAAAGATTGATGGATGTAAACGAAGCTAGAGAGGTTTGTCAGGATCGTACGAAGTGGCGATCAATAGTCTCTGCCTACCCCAATGGGAACTAATGGCGTGAGTATATGTATGTATGTATGTAATTTATTTTCGGATTTATAAGTACATTTTCCTATTCTTTGTTCGTTGGTGTCTACCCACCTATTTTATGGGAAAGTGCTGACACAATTTGTGGTTTTTGTTGTTTTTTTAAAGTTTTTATATTATTTTTTATAACAGTAATAGTCTTTTTTAATTTAATTTATATATAAATGCAATAATATATTCAAAGTTAGTTGGACATGGTATTATAAAATGTAAAAAACTTACAGCGTGGATTTCCCATTTGGGTTTAATAAACGGCATGTATTTAACGCGGCGACAAATTGATACCATTCCGGGTCGTAAAAAAACTGAAAATGGATAGTAAATAATCTACTTTGGCGACTAATTAGAGGTAGCATCTTAACTAGAAAGCGGCGGCTTTTTAATGAGTTTTGAGGTTTTATTTAAATTTTATCTGGCAGTGATTTTCTTTTGTGGCAATTGATTTTCTTCTAAGGCGACAAACTATTGGCGGATAAAAAAGTTAAAATAGGCTTTCATAAATTCTAAAATGGGGTTGTGTATAAACATTACCAAGGTCTGAAATAAATAGAAACAAGATCTTAAAAAAACACTTTTGGCTACATTTGTAGGGATCTAAATTAACCAAATTGTGACATGCTATAAAACTATTATTGGTCTATTTTATTAACATTCCCTCTTTTAAATGAACCTACACCTACACAACTTAACCTGACCTAACAGCGTGTCGACGTCACCCCGCTCCGCGGGGTTCCTATTTCCGCTCTAAGGGACACAAGCTAACCCTAACCTAACCTAGCACAAATACATTTGTGGTGATTAATTGTTTTTTAATGCGGGGGGCTTCGCCCCCCCTTCCCCCTCTGTTTTCTTACCCTAACTTAATTGCATCTGCCCATTAGGGTGGGAGAAGCAACTTTTAACCTAACCTATTTTTTTATTTTTATTAATTTTTACTTCAATACACATAATATGTAATTTACTTAATATAATAGTCACAAAAATAAAAAAGCCAGCGAGCGCATTTGCCGCCTTTCCAAGAATTTACGAATCTGCAAACAATATTCTAATATCCAAATACATTATTATAATACCCATTTTCAGTTTTAAAGCTACCTAAAAATCGCTGCCAGATGTGTATTTTTATAATGAAATCCAATAGTTGCCAGTGAAGAATGTATGATATCCCCTCGGAAAAATTAGTCGCCACATTAGGTTTTATAATACCTTAACCAGTTTTTCACTGATCCCGCTTGATATATTTGATACCTTACAGTAGCCGCCGTTTTTTTAGTTTTTTGATCCTAGCATTTTGTTGCTTGTATAGTTTAATAGTTGCTAAGATATTTAATCACTGCAAAGTTAGTTTTTTTGTGACTTAATAGAAAGTTGCCTAAAAAGGATTTTAGTTGCCGTGTTAAATATTTGCCTTAATAAACTTATGTCTACATCTGTTATGAAATCTGTGTACATTTATTTTGAAATTTACTATAATAGTGTATGTTTGTTGCTAAAAACTCGATATTCGTATTATATAATTAAATTATTTGATATAGTTGTCGATCCTTATAAAGCGGTTGGTTCATCCCATATTTCGCTTTGGTTTTGATTAGTTTTTTTGTTACGTTACGAGGAAAAGTTTATGTTATCGTAGTTATATGTTCGATTTTATTGCAAACACTGCTTTTTATTAAGAATTTGCGACAAATATTTTAATGTATGTTGCTTCGGGCATTTCTGTGTTATTTGTATATCATTCTTATGTATAGTAGGCGCGTTGTGAACTGAGTCGTGTGAGAAAGATAAAATAGAGGCGGATCCCACCGCCACAGTCAAGGGCAAACGAGACAGACATATGAAAGTTATGGCCCAACGACTCAGTTAATATCGCGACTACTTTAGTTATGCATCGGTATTCTTGGCCTAGTACGAGCGCTATTTTATCGTCATGATATCGATTAGACTGAGATAACAGTAGACGATACTAAGTAAGTGCGTAAGAGATGGTTGTTTTATACCACGCGATATCTAGTTAAAAATCGCTCGTGCTAGCTAAGCAAGTTTAAAATAACAATACATTTATCAACTTTATCCATATTTTCAGGTTCGTTTCTATCGAGCGTTCGTATTCGATGGAAGTAATGAGTACGCTTTGAGAGAGGTTGGAGTGACCTACTGCGCGATAGTGTCGTGTCAGAACGATAGTGTCAGCTCCTGCCCGTACAAGTAATTATTTATTTTATGTCTATTCTTCTTTTTTTTTCGCTCATCTTAGTAGTACATATATACTTTAATGGCCTTAAATCCCAAAAAGGGGTAGCTAGAGCATCAGAGCTTGGAACTCCTCAGCCATGTTTCGAAGTTGATAGGGGACAAGATGATAGAAATTAAGTATCTTTGGTGATGGGTCTCCAAACCCATTGCCCAAAAAACACTTAAAAAGCCTCATAACCTTAATCGCCTCTTACGACTCCCGTAGGTAGAAAGCGGTAGTGACATTCTAGGCACTACACGGCATTAGTAGTACAGTGTTTTCGAAATGGCGAATGGCTTATAATCCTAAAAATGAGAATCCAGAGAAAGATTATTGGTTATTAGCCTAATCGCCAAATAATCACTAAATTCATCCCTTTACTTTACAGGTATTGAAGTCTCTGTCATACGTAGAATTCAATGAGTGTATTAAGTTAACAAAATACTCGCATATAGTAAAAAAAATCACAATATATCGTTTTAGTCAACAAATAAATTATTTAAATTAAAACCGATCATCTAAATTTTAGATCGTTTAATAAAGCACAAATACATGCAAAAGGTTTATCTCTAGTAATACTTTACGGATTTTACTTTTTCGTTAATAATTATTTATAATGAACATTTTACATAAATTTTGGCTGTGTAGTGCCGGCCTAGAATAGCACTACCCCATTTCTTTCGGTGGGTGTACGTAAAAGGCGACTAACGGTATTAAGGAATTTTTGGGCGATGCGGTTGGAGACCCATCACCAATAACCTTTATTTCACCATCTTTTCCCCACGAAACTTCCAAAAGTGGCTAAGGAATTTTTAATTCCCTAGCTCTGGCTACCCCTTCAAGGGATTTATAGCTGTGAGTATATGAATGTAAACATAAATTAACATATATTTTTATTCGAGTCAAATAAATTGCTTTTCCTTTCAAAAACTCTTTTTTAATTTAGTATCGTACAAAATTTCAGTAGTTAGGCATTTGCTATACGCTGCATTTCTTCCAGATTGCGTCACACCAACGAGGCAATTACGTTTGAGGAGTTGAAAATCGAAATGAGGACCTATGACAAACAATACAACGAGACACTCGGATGCGACAACATTGTTTATTTCCCGACGATACTGAACGACAACATGCTTCCGATGGAAACCAAACACTACAACTTCGTCGATAACTATAAAGAGAATTTGACAGAAAAAACTGCAGACAAAAAAACATTGAATATATTCTTAAACTCTGAGCAAAGCAATGTGGTTACTTTTGGAATATGGGGACGTATTTACACAAGAGATGTCGACCATAACAAGAAGGAACCAAGCGAAGAAGACATAAATAGACATATTGAAATAGAAAATGAGATTTTTAACTCCATCATTGAACCGCAAGCTTTGATAAGGTGGACTTACATGTCGTAAACGTACTAAAACGAAAGCAAAAACTCAGAATAGATTAGTTCAAATAAAACAAGCATTTCTCACATGAATGCGTAAAATGAAGATAGTAGTAGTTAATATGATGATGAGATTTTTATAGTCATAAATAGTAGTATAGTTTGTTCCATGTTTTGTATAAGTGTGACATCTGTTTTATATTTAATCCAATTAATTAAAATTTAGTTCAGATTTGACCTAGATGATTCAAGGTGATCCGAAACCAATGCATAAGTTATAAGTCGGTACAAAGTTTAAAAAACAGTTTGTAAGTACTGAAATCTATTTAGAATCTCCACTTATGTGCCACAAATGGAATTAACATTCTTAAGATAGCTTCTGACGGTATTTATCTCTTTCCAGTTTTAGAAGATTTATCTCTTTCAAGAAGATTTTTCTCGTATTATTGTTGTTTCGTTTCGACTAAAAGAGTTCAGGTAGCCCTGAAATAATTTAATTGATGCCTCTTAAGTATGTTAGCAATTTTATTGTTTTAATATTCTGACTTCTGCAATTGCAATTGCAATTAAAATTGCAATTCTTAGTATTACTTTTAATTGTAGGTACCATACTTGGAAGATTTATACCAATACCTACCTAACTATATATCTTAAAATTAGATATAGTATTTAGTTTAAAATCAATTAATCAGGGTTCAAAGCATGCAGGTTTAGCGTATTATAAAAATATCGTAATTATTTGGTAATAATATAGATTGTTTATTACATAGTCCATAATTACTCTTAGATAAGCTGTTGAGTAATAAGTTTAATGGTTTTGGTTCCCTTCTCTATAATACATGTATAGTAAAGTCTCAACGAACCAAATATTATTGAGTCATATGAATAAACCTGGTTCAGAAAATAACAAAATAAAAATAAATGTGTTTGAATTATATTCTTTATTCCACTTACACGTCATTCTGTTTTGTGATCAAGTATTTTTCATGGAAATTGTAAGTATAAACGATTGGGATGTTTATTTGGTTAGGTTTTTTAACTTGGTAATTTAGTGGGATTTGACATAAACTTACTTTTATTTACACAATAAACACTTATTATTAATTTCACATATGTGCACATTTAACAATTTATACATTTTAAAAAAAAATACATTGATTTAACATTTGAAGTACAGTTTCTAATTTAAGAAATAAAACTATTTTATTTTTTTATTTGCTAATTTTAAGACTGACATTTACAATGTATTGTCTCTTATTCGAATTATAATACTAAGGCATATTTACACGATTAATCATTATCTTTTAATTATGCTTTCCAATAAAATCAGATCGGCAATACATAATTTATCATACAAGGTAAGAATCGAATTCATCGTTCAAATTCTATTAAAAAAGACTAACCTTAGTTGAGTGGGCGTGAATGTGAAACGATTTCATACTTAGAAACGGTAGTACTGAATGTGTATTTTTATAAAGAGCTTATTCCATTTGTCTGAATGAAGACGTCTGAAAGCCACAGAATCTGAATTCAGACTAGTGGAATAACGTTCAAACTGAAATTTGTGTAGTGGAATAACAAGCGTCTGCGGCAGTAACTTCGAAGGACGTCTGAATTCAGCAACGACAAAGTGTAATGGAATAATCTCTTAAGCTGACTTAGACTTACTTAGCTTAACACACTACACGTTAACTTGTTACCATATTCTTTTTAACACGCTTGTAGGTGCTTAACCTGTATGTGTGTATGTATGTAACCGCCTCATTTGCAGTCGATTTTGACACACTTTAAACGGATAGATTTACTTCTTACTTTGTACACTTATCAAAAATCAGCGGCAATATAATAATTTTATAGGTTTATCTCAATATTCTGATAAGGGTAGCCAGTATTAAATAATTTAAGTTAGTTCAGGACTTAAAAGCACATACATACGTACATATATACTCACGGCCATAGATCACAAAAAGGGGTAGCTTTAGAGCTAGAAACTCCTCAGCTACATTTTGAGTTGATAGGGGAGAAGATAGTAGAAAAAAAGTATCGTTGGTTTTTGAGTGGTTACCAAAACCAACTTAAAAAAACCGCACACCCTTAGTCGCCTCTTACGACAGTAAAAAATAAATATCGCTTTAAAAACTCAAAAACATTTAACTAGTAAGTGAAAAATAATTTGCATTATATGGTTAGTTACACATGCTGCCGAAAGAGCAGAGAGATAAAAAATGACAATAATATTATAAAGTTCATCTTTTCGTACTGTTAGGTTGTTGATAAACAATTATAAAAAATGTATGGGCAGAAAGGGGGTACCATTTTGGAATAAATTTAAAACTCTGTATCAGTTGAGATAACCCCTTAAGAAATCCCAATGCTCTGATCAAGATATTCTGCATATTGAGATAAATGTATCTAAACATTCTTGATGAGACTATGTCGAATAAACTGTTAAATTCTATGATCTAGTGGTAAAAAAAACACTACTTGCTTATAAATCTATTCTCAGACCTACCAAATGCGTATGCAAAATTTCATTGAAATCGGTTCTATCGTTTTGAAGGAGTTTGGTAAAAAACACTTGACACGTGAATTTTATATAATAATAATTAAAAAAATACTATACGATATTAAAAACATCATCAAAAAAAAAAAAAAAACTTTTGATCGGTAATATAGTATTTGATCTTCAGGGCTACGAGTACAGGGCAACCGCGTTTGACGGAGTGAGGACATATGATTACGTCGCATCAGGTGGCACCAGGATTTGCTCCATCATCAGCTGCCGTGGGCCTACCATTCAGGATTGTGGTATAAGGTACAATACTCAATACTTATAATGCAGACGTCCGAAGTATGATGAATAAAAGAGCATGAATGATTGATGGACGTAAATGAAGCTACAGAGGTTTGCCAAGATCGTACAAAGTGGCGATCGATAGTCTCTGCCTACCCCAATGAGAGCTGATGGCGTGTGTGAATGTGTGTATGTTGTTATACCAAAAATTCATTACTTATAGTGGGTTAGGTAGGGGAAAATTTAGGGTCTTGGGACTTTGAAGTGATTGCTCAGCGGTAATGGATACCTATCTTGGTGATCTTCCTTTCCCTCCATCCTTTATTTTACTATAGTTTGTCACCTCAATTTATAAAAGTGGCAACATAGTTGCTCATTCTGAAGCTCTGGTTACCCATTGAACGTCCTCTGCTGACATAGGACACAGAAAGATCCAGGTAGATTTAGCTACTGAATAACCAGCCTTCGTAATCTTAGCTTCTGAGATTGTCAATTTCTTTCCGCCATTAAAATTCAGAGGCCTTAACTCAGAGGTTTATTTATTTCAAGTATAATCGTTTTCTATTCATTATTAAATTTTGAATTCTAAATGTATATAACTATATTTGAAAATCCCCCAGATTCAGAAACTATGAGGATGACACCACAGCAATTTTCGAAGAGTTAACCATCGAAGCGATCGTTCCTACTCCTCAAGTAAACCAGACCCTGAATTCTGTTGACTCCGTGTACTACCCAGTTAGTCTGGACACTTCAATCTCTCCCCTCGAAGCGAAGAAATACAGATTTACTGAAACCAAAGGAGACCAATATACTAATATGAAATTCACTTTGCTGGATTCATCGGCAGAATTGTACAGTTTTGCTGTTTGGGGAAGAAGATTCATGACTGATGGACAAGACCCAACAGATCCATTAGCTATTGCTGAAGAACGTGATGAAGCTATTGTGTCCTCAGCATCAGCTGTACGAGCTTTTACTGTTTTGGTGTCCATTTTGTGTTTGTTTCAGTTATAACCTGCTTATGAGAAGTGAAATAAAATTGTTACAATGAGATTTTTAGCATGTGTTTAAACTTGCTTGTGTTGAGTAGTAAATATGATTTAAAAATAAACTCTTTTATTTGGTATCCATTTATTTTGGTAGTAGCGCAAAGCTCTGTTTTGTCAGCTTAAAGTATCATTAAGACATTTTTCCCGCCAGTGTACTAATGGTAAAATAGGGTTCGGGAAATATTTGGGGCCTTTTTTTATTGAAATGTTTGTTGGGCGATGTGTTTGGAGACTCATAGCCAAACATCCTTTATTTTACAATATTTTCCTTCGTAAATTCTAGAAGTGGCTGAGTAATTTATAACCCTAAATAATTTTATACGTAGTTCCCTACCTGTACCTACGTACGTGTCTGAAAAAAAGGGTTGCTACACATTCTGAAATAGGAATTTGTCAGACACTTTTGGAAGTTGATAAAGAAAACAAAGAATTTTTGGTGATGGGCCACATTGACAAAAGCTTGCATATCCCAAATAGTGTCTTCAGTTCCATTAATTATTCTTTCAAGCAATACCTTTGCATTCAATTTTACGGAAAAACTGAGAAGGCAGATTCGGCGATAGTTTTTATACTCCTGATGTGACCCTTTTCAATCAAAACTCGACATAAATCTTGTGGTATTTAGTCACTTCTAGAAAACGACAATCAATCAGTAACACAAGTAGTCACCAATCCTTTACCATACCCCAACGATTTTCCTACTTTGAGACTTTACATTGCCATTCAATTTGTTTTTATACTTATCTTTTTCGTTTTTTCATGCCGGTATTTTCCCTAAAATCTGGAAGGACGCTTTGATAGTACCAGTTCACAAAAATGGTCCAAAATACAAAATTGCTAACTATAGACTCATTTCTATCCTAAACATATTTGCTGAAGTCTTAGAGAAAATTGCTTATAAACGTATCTATCCTGTTGTTAAACATAATATTCCGTCTCAACAGCATGGTTTTCTTAAAGGTAGGTCTGTACTTTCTAACCTCATTGAATTCATTGATTTTGTCCTTGGTTGTATGGATAGAGGTATACAAGTTGACGTAGTCTATACTGATTTTCAAAAAGCTTTCGACCGAGGAGACCACGTGATTATTCTTCGCAAGCTTCTTACTTTAGGGGTGCAAGATGATTTCTTTAGATGAATAAAATCTTATATATCTAACAGTCATCAAGCTGTTGTTTTAGGTCGTTTTCGATCAGGTTTTGTTGACATACCATCGAGAGTACCCCGAGGATCCCATTTGGGTCCCCTTTTATATAATATTTATTTGTACGACATTTTTACAGCTATATGTGAGACCAATTCTATAATGTATGCAGATGACAAAAAGGTTTATTGTGGTATCCGATAAGCTGACGACTGTTATAATCTACAGAGGGATCTGGATCGGCTCACCGATTACTATAACGAGAACAGAATAGACATAAATGTGTCAAAATGCCTCGGCGTTACTTTAGATTCAAAACTTACTTTTGAACAACACATTGTTGATATCACTAATCGTGCATACAAAAATCTGGGCTTTGTATTGAGGACTTGTGAAACGTTTAAAGACCATGAATGTATACAGACGGTTTATTATGCCTATATACGGATAGCTTTGTTTGTAGATGGAGGTCGTGGGATTTCCAAACTCTCTGGTTGAGCTTACCAAAGGCCGCAGCAGCACTAGCATATCTCTGGCATGGAATGTCTCCTGGTGAAAGGGCAATTAAAATGGTGTGGGCACCTTGTACGCATGGACGCCTCACGATTGCCTAAAACTGTTTTCTACGCGGAACCTTCCTGTGGAAAACGAAGGCCTGGTGGGCAGTATCTGCGATACAAAGACGTTCTGAAGCGACATCTGACATCCTGCGCCATGTCTCATGACACGTGGGAGAAAGATGCCTTGATGAGGCCAGAGTGGCGTAACGCAGTCAAAAAAGGAGCGGAAATGTTTGAATGTAACCGTCTTGAGGAACTTGACCCAAACGCCTCGCTCGAAAGGCACGCCCCAAGGTCTCCTACAACTACACTACCAACGCAAGCGGTCAGTTGGAGTGCAGCTTATGCATATGCAGCCGCACGTTTAAGACGAAGTTCGGCTTCGCAAGTCACCTCCGAGCACACGCCAGGAACTGACAGGATGTCGCCGTTGACGGATACGTCGTGGAGGACATCATCATCATCATCATTATGCCTATGTTCGCAGTATTCTGAAGTTCGCCACAAGTGTTTGGTCCCCTCAGTACATTAAGTACAAGCATTTGATTGAAATAATACAACATATTTTTGTAAGGCACTTAAATTTTAAGACTAAGAACTTTTATGAATGTTACGAAATGAGTTGTAAATTTCATAAAATGTTAAGATTAGAGGATCGCCGTATTTTAACTGACCTTACCGTTCTACCTACAAGATATAATCATTGGTCGTTTGGACAACCCAAATTTACTTGCACAGGTAAGTCATTCAGGAAAGCTGTAACGGACGTACTTTTTAATTCTTAAAATGCATATTATATGAGTATAACTAATAACACATACATTCTTTAATGCCTTTATATATGTCACAGATTTTATTTGTTTTACACACACACACAAACACACACACACACACACACACACACACACACACACACGCACGCACGCACGCACGCACGCACGCACGCACGCACGCACGCACTCATATACACACACATTCACATACACACACCCTTGAGATATCGTGGATCAAAAAATTTTTGCTTTAAATATTGTTGTTAATATCTATTTTATTTCCTCTCAAAATTGTATGTATTTGTTAGAGTTACTTGCTGTAAAAAAATACTTGTGTTGAAAATTGGCTTATTAGCTTTTAGTAATATTATATAAGTTCTAGGCTCATCAAATGTAACGTAAAAACGAGATTATTGTTAGATATGTTCTCTGTACATCTGTGAACATCTGTTATTGGCCTTACTTGATTTCCATTATTAACTGTGTATTATAACTTATGTCGCTGTTGATGTTCCTAATAAAATAAAAATGAATCTTACTTCATAAGTCCATTGCTTTGTTCCAATCGACGTAACTGCTATTTGCCAAAGGAATAAGTATATCTTCTTTATGAAGGTTTCCCTCGAATAAGTCTTCCATACATACCCGTTTCATTATTGTCGCAGGTAGATTGTCTTTTAAGCGTATGCTTAGGAGACATTTATTGACGCTGCAGAAAACCTTTTCCAATACAATCCAGCACACTAATAAGTAATTTTATGTAACGGTTGTATTAATGATTAAATTTTATGTAGTGTAAATTTATTTTAATTTACTTTATCGTTTTATCGTACGTCTAAGTATTATCTCTAATCGTTAGTTTTATATATTTATATTTTGTAATAATATATCTTAAGGTTATGCTATGTAAATTTATATATTTAAGTATTATTTATAGTTATAGTAGTATTATGATTTATTATTTATATATATACTAGCGACCCGCCCCGGCTTCGCACGGGTGCAATGCAAAATATACCTACTACAGAATGTCCTTATACACAACGTTCACAGCTTTTTTTGTCATTAGCCAATACAAACATGTTTTGCTTAGACGTTACTCTTGCTGGCTGAGGCGAGCCTCGCGTTCCGTTGACGATTCTTCATCTCTTGCTGAACGTGCTCTTCTGTAGGCTTGGGTAGATCCAGCTCCGCGAGGGGATTCGAATCACCAGGTTCAGGCTCAGTTCCGGTACTGAATCCGCTTAACCGGGCCGGACCGCTTATCGAATCCGGCTCGGTTAAGAAATTCAGAACTGAATCAAACAACCAAAAAATACCACGCTTACTTCGCGGAACGTAACGATTGCTATTGACATACATTTAAAAATCAATTAACCCATATGTATAATGATTCTGTTTGTGTACAGGCTAGGTTCGCTAACATACAAATATTCATATGTAAAAAAATAAATAATATTTAGAAACATCTTATAACAATATCTACACATAAATATATGCAAATCAGAAAGTTACACAACATAAAACACTATCGTATTTATAATATCACAATAAACACCATTATTTATGAAAAGATTGATAAATCTATTAAACGAAATTGGCAAACAAAGAACACAAAAGGACAACTCTCTTTTCGTCTCTGTCACTCGAGTTCAAATTGTATTACATTCTTGTCTCGCTCTCACATTCAGCAAGCAAATGTAACGGTAATAAAATAATCAAACCGATCCTGAACCTGATGCCTGGGCCTGTTGTTCGAAAACAATAGAACCGAGCCGGTGCGGAGCGGCCCGGTTAAGCGAACTCGCACCTGATAAGAAAGAGTGGGGCCGGTTAGGCCAATCAGGTTCACGCAGAGATTCGAATCATTTGAATCCACCGAGCCGGACCTACACACGGCTACTCTTCTGGCATTCACTGTACTACGACATATGTTCGCACGACGACGTCTTCCGGACATGACTTTATAATGTCTGTTCAAAATTTTATACTTAGGTACTCAGTACTTGAATAAACTCACAACTTAAAACTATACGTATGATTATGATTATGAACTAATTTCACTAATTATTGGTTAGTGCTGGAGTAAAAAATATTTACTTACTATTCGTTCGACTAAAAACAAAAGATTACACTGGCCAACACTATTTTTGGTGCCGTTGTTTTAAGACCTGATTATGAAAGTAATTTCTTCACTGATTTCAAATATGTAATCAGTTTTTCTGTATCAGCTCTAGTTTTGAAAATATTAAAAAAAAAAATTTTTCAACGAAAAAACACATTTTTTATTAGTCAGTGTACAAAAAACTCCTCTTAATAGATTTTCTTTCATGTTTATGCATTGGGTTGTCTCTCATAAGAGCCCAGCAGTAATCAGCCATCATGTGAGTATCCCATCTACCCTGGTATCGATCCTCCATGACTTTGATGTCCTGATGAAACCGCTCTCCTTGTTCCTCACTTAAGTCACCCAGGTTATGCGGGAAGCAGTCCAAATGGCTGTGTAGGTAATGAACCTTGATGCTCATATTACATCCCAACTTTTGAAAGCAAGAAAGCATTTGGTTTACAATACTTTCATAATCTTCTGCCTTATGATTACCAAGGAAATTTTTGATCACTTGCACAAATGAGTTCCACGCAGCAAGTTCCGTTTCATTCATAGATGTTGCGAAGTTATCATCTTTAATTAACTGTCTTATCTGAGGACCGTCAAATATTCCAGCCTTGAGTTTTTCTGTGCTTAAAGCTGGAAATGCCCTCGTAATGTATTGAAAGCATGAGCCCGATTTGTCTAATGCTTTTACAAATTGTTTCATGAGACCAAGTTTTATGTGTAGAGGAGGTAAAATGATCATTTCTCGGGGGACTAAAGGTGTATTTATAACATTTTGCTTTCCAACAGCTAGGCTTTCTCTGATCGGCCAATTTTTTCGTACCCAGTGATTCGGTTTATCTCTACTATCCCAAAGACACATAAAACATGGATACTTTGTATATCCACCTTGCTGTCCCAACAGAAAATTAACCATTTTGAGATCGACGCATATAAACCATTGGTGGTTATCATATTTAATCTTTTCTAAAAGCAGTGCAATTGCTTCATACTCTTCTTTCATTCGGGTAGAATGAGCAATTGGAACACAAGCGTGTTTATTACCATTATGAAGCAATACACATTTGAGACTTCTTTTGGAACTGTCTATAAAAAGACGCCACTCAGTTGAGTCGTACTTTTGTAAACCCATTCTTGTTAATAAACCACCAATATCATTGCAATAAACAAGATTGTTATCTTCAGAAAAATATGGTAGCAAATCGCGTTCTCTTTGACGGTAAAATGTAACTCTTGTGTTTGGTGAAAGCAAATTCTTCTCTTTTAATCTAGAAGCCAACAATTCAGCACGCTCCTTTGAAAGATCTAGATCCCTTATCAGATCATTAAGCTCACCTTGTGAAAAAAAACGAGAGGTTCGATTCAACTCGCCATAATCACTGTCGATCTCGGGATTTGCTTGGATTTCGTTATATTGTTCCACTTCGATATCTGGCAGCGAGTGGTACGTAGGCACAGGGACACTTTCGGAATGAGGTACAGGTCTTTTCGCTGATGGTATATCAGGATATGTCCATTTACTTCTATTCTTTCGATTTATGCCGACAATCTTAACCAAACAGAAATAACAGTCGTTGAAGTGATTTTGTTGTTCCCTCCAAATCATCGGTATCCCAAATTTCATACATCTTCTTTTGCAATTTGTCCATTGTCTCAAATGTTCTCTGCATGTTTTACACACAAAATGGGGCACCCAAGGCTTATCTTGATGCTCAATAGATAGGTTGAAGTATGCGAAATATGCATTTTTCACGAACTCTGTTATGGGTTTTCTGTTTTCCTCAAACGTATATTCACCACAAATATAACAAAATGAATTAGGATTGGTCAAACAACATCTTGATGAGCTTGCCATTATGCCAAAACAACGAAATTGATGAAAATAAAAGAATTGCGATACTTTGTTGAAGTCAAAGTGACGAAATTTTAAAATTGAGGGTAGTTATGAAATTAGAGCTGATACAAAAATGGCAGTTGTAGGTTTGTCATCAGAGACACGTTCAAAAACAATATCTAAACAAATTTTTACCGCACCAAAAAAAAAGTTTTTTTTTGTTGGCCAGTGTTATCAACAACAAAATATACCTATCCTATTCAGTTCTTCTATGAACTTAACTATAATTTTCAAAAATTGAAAATGCTCGCCCTAATACTAAATTGTCTTAACTCTAAATTCAAATCAAAGTCTTAATGGAAGAAATACCAAGAAATATGGTTTTAAGCTATTTATAGGCACGCGCCGCCCTTTGCTGCCTGCTTTCCTAGAACTGTGTACTACGTGAGTAAATGGTTAATTTGTCATTAGATTGATTTTCGGCAAACCGGTTTTTGGCCGCCTAAATAGACGAAATCTATGTCCGTGCGGCGCAAACAACTACGACCCTGCATTTTAAATTTGTAATATCTTCGGTAATATTCACTTAAATTACATGCTGTAAAAAGCATATTGATCTATAATAAATGCACAATTTATTTAAGGTACTTAATTGGATAAGGATTAATGCTGTATTGTTTAAAATCACTTCGTAAATAAACATTTTTTAGTAAAGAATAAAAATGGTTATGCTGGGTTATCCCTAAGAGATAGACATATACCATCGCGGACTTTTTTGTTGAAATTTTTAAGGTGAACAATACTGTATTACATTATTTTGGTCTATCTCGTAGGGTTCAGCCAGCGTTTGCAATATAAGCGCAAAAAAACGTGCTTATTTACGACATCACATTAGAAACCTTCAAATTTATCAGTGTTTCTCTACTATATTATGCATTTATTATACATACAAACCTTCCTTAAGAATCACTCTATCTATTAAAAAAAACCGCATCAAAATCCATTGCGTAGTTTTAAAGATCTAAGCATACATACGGACATACAGCGAAAGCGACTTTGTTTTATACTATGTATTGATACTTTTTGCTCAGGTCTGTGGCGAGACACAACGGTTCTGATTGAAAATCAGTTTTAAAGGCTATGCCTTTATAAATGCTGAGTCAGCAACCTTTTCTTTGCCTTTGAGGGGACTTAATTCTCTCTAATGTCTCTAGATGTTTAATTAATTATATTTTTTGTTTTGTTTTTTGTTAAAATTGTGGGTGTACTTTGTTCTAATTGTAATGTTTTATTGTTCCCTAAGGCAATGAATAAATGATTTCTTTTCTTTCTTTTTTATTATATTATCGCCAGCTCATCCTATTCATGTCTCACCACATTTGTTAACGTGTTATTTTTTCTCACCCGATATCTTTCTACAAACATTTTGGGTTTGTGTGAGTCATGTTAGAGCGCACACTACTGCGAACTCAGTCGCACATAGCAGCGTCTCACTCAAATTCCTTCATCGCGGTATGTTAATGATTTTCGAGTTAAGCATAGATAGAAATTATAAGTTGGTACACAGCAAGATGTACTGACCTGGACTATCGATGCTGTAACTTCATTACCTTTTTTATGTATTTTAAATATTTTTTCGTCCAAACTAAACCTAACCTAACACTTTTTATGGGCCCGAGGACGTAGGTTGTAATGCACCACGTAATGCGTCTTCACGGAGGAACACGTGATTACTGGTGGCTAGCTCCTTAAAAATGAATACTTTAGGTTTACAATGACATGAAGCGGGGAAAGGTCGTAATTTTGATGTTATGTCCTTAAGGCGAACTGAAAAATCTGAAGTGTCAGTAAAACCAGCTTCAGCGGGATCAAAAAATTTCTTTCTTCCTTCATTTTCCTAACTTCATTCTAAAATATTTTATATTTATCTTCGTTTTTCTGCACTATCTCACCAGCTGAACTCTCATCCATTCGTCTACTTGCCCTGATCGCTAGTAAATCTAACCAAGCTCTCTTGTTTCCTACAAAGGCCTCTTATATATTTATACCTTCACCAGAGAGTGACCTGTATTAACGTTAGCCCCCCTATGATTTTTGTTGTCAATAATCTTTGCCCTTACCTTTCATCCCCAAGCCTTATAATTTTTTGGGTCTCATAAAAAGCGTCGAAATATCTTTTTATATATTATTTCTGTAAGCCTCTTTCTTGCCCGGAAGCCTGTGACGCGATGAGTTAAGCTAGAAATTTGATTCAGGTATCGTTTTGTACAGTTCGCGGCCGTGGTGTGCACAAAATTCAGACATCTGATGTAACTGGATTAAGTTGATTGTTACAGAATTTCAAAGTTTCGATTTTGGCCCATAGACTTTGCTTGAGTGTCATAAGCGCGCGCAAACTTTAGTCGATCAGAGATGCGCTGTGATTGGTCGGAATTTGTTCAAACCGGCCAATCAGAAAAATTCACTAGAAATTCAAATAAATAATTTTCAAAATTATAACAATAAAAAAAAGAATCCAAGTAATAAACAGACAAAATTCAGACAAATATTTATATCAGAACTTAAATATCAAGGAAAAAAACAATAATAATATAAAATGACCCATCTATTTATGTGTGATTACGGTTTTTGTGATCCTCTCTTTGTGTAAATGTATGAGCGAGTGTAAATAGAGAGGGTGTGTGTGTGTGTGTGTGTGTGTGTGTGTGTGTGTGTGTGTGTGTGTGTGTGTGTGTGTGTGTGTGTGTGGTATGGTATGTTGAGTGTAAAATCTTAAATTAATACAAATAAAAAAACAATTTAGAAAAGCAATAAAATTATACATTTATAACATACATACATATACTCACGGCTTTAAATCCCTAGAAGGGGTAGCCAGAGCTAAGGAATTAGAAATTCCTCAGCCATATTTGGAAAATTGAGTGGGGAAAGGATGGTAAAGTAAAGGTTGTTGGTGATGGGTCTCCAGCCGCATCGCCCAAAAATCCCTTAAAAGCCCCAATACCGTTAGTCGCCTCTTACGTACACCCATCGGTAGTAACGGGGTAGTGCTATTCTAAGCCGACACTACACGGCAATTATATTTATAACCCAATAAAAAAATAATCTAATACTAATTATACTAAGTTGATGAAACAACACTACACGAGAGTTTTCAGTAGAAATTCAGTCTCGTCATAGTCAAGGCGTTGTAACCATCCAAATAAACTTTTTTTGCAGTCAAAGCGATTAAGGGGGTATATGTCGACATGTAAACGGCCCCAGAAAACAGTAATGTTGATGCGTGAAAGCATATTTGAAATTACAGTTTCTGTTAATTACATGTTTACAGCGTCTTTGCAGTGATTTGTTGGGATCAAATTTAATAGAAGAATGCAGCTTTAGCACTATATTGAATACATATAACTGTCGTACTGTAAGAATACCACACTCGTTGTATAAATTTTTCGTAGAGTAAAATTTAGGTTTAAAATTTGAAATCTTCAATATCACTCTTTGTGACCGTTCCAGTGAAATTAAGGTGCTAGCTATTACACCTCCCCATGTACTAATGCCATACGTAATTATTGACTGGCGCAATGGGATATATATACGTTATTTAATAGTTTAGGGTCCGCCATAAGTCTAAGGTGCACGAAGATAAATATTAATTTTCGGATCCTACTACAAATTTGCTGGATTTGCTCCCTAAAGTTTAGATTAGCATCCAGTATAACTCCAAGGTATTGAATATTGTCAACCCTGGTTATTTCAACGGAAGAACACTTATTATTTACACGATCACAACAATTATTACACAATCTTTTCTTGTTAACTGAAACAAGTGAATGTTTATCCTATTTTATCTGTTAAGTTAATTATATGTGCAGTACAACTTGCCTATCTTTACATGCACACTTCTCAATCTTCTTCAATATAGTATAAACGGACGCGGGAGATGTATTTTGTTAAGCGGTAAAAAATACAGTAAAGAAGTTTAGTGTGATGAAAATGGTTGAAATGAAAAGAATATTGGTTATTTACACCGGTGGTACGTTTGGTATGCTGAAAAATGAAAAAGGAGGTAAGTTTTGCGTTTTATTAATAGGTTTAAAATATTGTTTTGTACTATAGTTTTAATTATAAATTCATATTTTATTATTATATACATACATAAATACATATACTCACGGCTATAAATCCCTAGAAGGGGTAGCCAGAGCTAAGGAATTAGAAGTTCATCAGCCACTTTTGGAAAGTTGAGTGGGGAAATAAAGGTTGTTGGTGATGGGTCTCCAACCGCATCGCCCAAAATCCCTTAAAATTCCCAATACCGTTAGTCGCCTCTTACGTACACCCACCGGAAGAAATGGGGTAGTGTTATTCTAAGCCGACACTACACAGCAAATTTATTATTTTTATTGTTATATAAAGACATTTAATAAAGGTTGTTGGTGATAGGCGCACCGACCAACAAACACTAAAATGTCCCTTAGTCGCCTCTCACAAAGAAAGGATTTCTCGATATTCCTAGGGGAATTGAAAAAAAAACAGGAATATTTAGAATAATTGAATTTATTAAGAAATTAAAATTTGGTATGTACTTGAGAAGCAAGCGAGCACTAAGAAAGTAAATAGCATTATTGCCACGGGAACTAAAAATTTTCCAACAGTATCATAACTTTCCTACACAGCCAACCACTTACGGAATGCATGATCCCGAAATTTTAATGTTCTTGCCTTAGAAAAGATAATTACCAAAACCTTAAGGAACGAATCAAAGTAAATTTTGAACTGGGACATGAATAAATTGGATTTTAACATACATACATGTACTCACGGCCATAAATTCCTAAAAGCGGTACCCAGAATTTCTGAATCTGAAAATCTTCGTCCACTCTTGGAAGTTAAGTGGGGAAAAGATTATAAAATAAATATTTTTAACACTATCGAATATGATAATATAATAGAGTGGAAGCAAAGGTTAAGGAATTGAGTATTGTATAATAATATTTTTTAAAATTGGATGCAAAGCAATTGAGAGTGTGCTCAAAAAGGCTGGCGTCCGAAGTATGAAGAATATAAGAGCATGTATGAAAAGATTGATGGATGTAAACGAAGCTAGAGAGCTTTGTCAGGATCGTACGAAGTGGCGATCAATAGTCTCTGCCTACCCCAATGGGAACTAATGGCGTGAGTATATGTATGTATGGATGCAAAGAAGTATAGGCTACCCGGGGGAAGACATGGGTAAAAAACTAGTGTTTGATAAAAATATGCTGCGTTGCTGACCTACGATCTCTACTTATGTATGTAGATATAGTAGATATAAATACTCGTTCACACCAATGTTTTTTTTGGGAGAGTGATTATTAAAATGTTGTGTAGTGTCGGCTTAGTATAGCACTATCCCATTTCTTCCCATGGGTGATCGTAAGAGGCGACTAAGAGTGTTGGAGCTTTTTAAGTGATTTTTGGGCGATGCGGTTGGAGACTCATCTCATCACCAACAACCGCTATTTTAATAAATAAATAATAAATAAACGTTTATTTTCAGAAAACTAGTACCATTCATTTTGTTAGTACAATTGCAAACTTATTTATCTATGTTAGTAATTATACCTATTGAACTCATAAAATATTTAACCATTTTTTCCTCACTCAACTTCCAAAAATGGCTGAGGAATTAATAATTCGTTAGCTCTGTCTACCCCTTCTACGGATTTATAGCCGTGAGTATAAGTATGTACGTATATTTTTTAAAAAAAGTCTTAAAAAATAGCCCATAAAAGCGTATGTAGGAGTATGTTATTGTCACTTGTATCTAGCGAAATTAAAGTCGTATCTTTCCTTTATGATGCAAAGTACCGATGTTTTACGAGTCATAACATTGACATAGGCCGATAATTGTTGATAAGAGAGATGGGTTCAAGAGAAGCTTAACAAACAAACTCATGTGCAGATATTTGAAAACTAGGCCAATGGATCTCAGATCTGCAATAAAATAATGAATAATGTCTTATCAGTCTTTACCAACTATTAAACTAGAGGAGGCTCTCAATTCCATCAAACAGTGTCTTATGTTGCTGCATTCATACATATCAGTTGTTTTCCGAACCAATTACATACATACATACATATACTCACGGCTATAAATCCCTTAACGGGGTAGCGTTTTTGTTTATTTTTTGTTTATATTTTGTTTGTTTAAACGCTTTTGGTGACGGGTCTCCAACCACATCGCCCAAAAATCACTTAAAAAGCCCCTATACCCTTAGTCGCCTCTTACGATCACCCACGGGTAGAAATGGGGTAGTGTTATTCTAAGCCGACACTACACGACAACCAATTAGGAATTTAAATTACATAATTTACATATACAATTTTACACAGATCAAGTTATCCCCAAACTAAGTAAGACTTGTATCCCATACTCACTCAACGATATACTTAATATAATATGACACATAAATAACATCGAAGACTGAGAAACAATCATTTATGTTCATGACATAAACTTTGCTCTCAGCGGGGATCGAACTCACAACCTCCGGACCGAGAAGCTAATTTCGTATATCCGTTGTTTGTTCAACCAATTAGAAAATTAGATTTAAAGAAGAGTAGAAAAGGGGAACGCGGCAAATGGAGCTTTATGTCGACTCAGTCGGTGTCCGAAAAGGCCCGATTGGCAGTGCATGATGCTGTTCTAAATCCTATGCTCATGTATGGCAGCGAATGTAGGGTGTTGCAGAAGAAACTGAGAGTAGAATGAATGTAGTATGTAGTAGATAGGTTATTTGATGTGAAATAGTGTGATTCGTGAAAAGTGCGATGTGAACAATGATAATGTAAAAGCGATAGAAAATGGAATGTTAAAACGGTTTGGGCACGTACAGAGGATGGATGCAAGTAAATTGGTGAAAGAGATATGAATACCAATGTGTAGTAATGACTGCAGAGGACGACCACGCCAGACACATTTAGATCAAATAGAGGAGGAATATGCTCAAAAAGCAGGCGTCTGAAGCGCAAACAATAAAAGGGGATGTATGAAAATATTGATGAATGTGAATGGTTTGCCAGGATCGTACAAAGTTGAGATCAATTCTCTACCTACTTCAATTTAAACTAATATCGTGAGTATACATATTACCTACCTAATATAAACAATAAATAAAAATATACTCTTAATTATTCACATCGGAGACGCTTCATTTACTAAGATTGCAAACTTTTGAAGGTAATTAAAACTCACTCGATAATTTATTATTTCACATACCTAGGATCCAAAACATTGAATCACAATTCTAATTCTTTACTAACTTTGTTAGGATATGCAAAGTTTACAGGTCGTTACTACTTATTATACCAAACTCCCACTTTTATGTTTAAAACTATTGAACAGGAATTTATTTAATATTTTTTTTTGTAGTCCTAGTCCCCCAAAAGAACATTGAAAAAGTAATAAGAAAGTTGCCACAGCTACACGATGACGTCTACTGGAGTAAACAGCTCTCTGCCACTGACATGAAGGAATATTTAGCAATGCCGGGTAACTATTACGTTATACATACATACATACATATACTCACGGCTATAAATCCCTTAACGGGGTAGCCAGAGCTTTAGAATGAGAAACTCCTAAGCCACTTTTGGAAGTTGAGTGGGGAAAAGATGGTAATAATAAATAATTGTTGGTGACGGGTCTCCAACCACATCGCACAAAAATTACTTCAAAAGCCCCTATACCCTTAGTCGCCTTTTACGATCACCCACGGGTAGAAATGGGGTAGTGTTATTCTAAGCCGACACTACACGGCTACGTTATGTTTTTAAAAAAAACCCAAAGCCATGTCGACTGCGTAACTCACTTATTAGACTTTGTTGTGCATGAAAATTCACGTGGGGCTTATTTTACTAATCAATCAAGGGAAGAAATATTTCTACACCAGCAGGACTTGAACCCGCGACATCCCAGTCTACGCCCCGGGCACTCTGCCAACTGAGCTATGGTGCCAAGTATCCACTGTTGCGAAATTTGTCTTTCCTCGATTGACGTGTAACTCACTTCTTAATTGAGTATTTGTTTAAGATGGCAAAGACACTGAAAGGAAAATTTTGTACAAAATCCACGAATACGATGTTTTGAAAGACTCGTCGGACTTCACAATTGAAGATTGGATCAAACAAGCACGAGATATAAAGGTAAATGGTTCACCTTCTGCTTAACTACGCTATAAAGTATTTTTACGACGTCAGTCAGTGGCCGAGTGAATAGGTGACTAGCTTTTCAGTCTGGAGGTTGCGGGTTCGATCCTTGCTGAGAGCAACATTTACGTATTGAGCATAATTGATTGTTTTTTAGTCTTGGATGTTCATTACATGTCTATTATATGATATTAAATATAGCGTTACGTTAGTATCCCCTTATACAAGTTCTACTCAGTTTGGGGCTAACTTGATCTGTGTATAAAAATTATAGGAATTCATAGAGAGAGAAAATAGAGAGCATATATGAGAGGATAGATAAATATGTACGAAAAAAAACTACGCTACTATCCATACAAACTTGAGCAAACTTCTTTTGGGTCACCTTTTAAGGACAAAAATAATCCTTGAATTCCGTGCTTATAATCAAACTACCGAAGCTTATAAAACCTGAAACGTATTTGTCTTGCTAGAAATACTACGACGCCTACGACGGGTTTGTGGTGTTATATGGCACGGACACGACGGCGTACGGAGCGGCCGTGCTCTCCTTCATGCCGGGTCAGTTAGGGAAAAGTACAAAAAACAACTACGCCACTATCTATTCCAACTTGAGCAAACTTCTTTTGGGACACTTTTAGAGACAAAAATAATCCTTGAACTCCGTGAAACCCTTTGTCGATCTGCTTTTAGTAACGTATAGATTCTGCTAATATGAAAACACCATTTATATATACTTCCTGCTGTCTTATTTTAATCTCCTGTTTTGTAGGCTTGAACCCGTTTCTATCAGGACACATATTAAAAACCTAAATTGTATTTGTTATGTCAGAAATACTACGATGCCTACGAAGGGTTCGTAGTATTGCACGGCACGGACACGATGGCGTACGGAGCGGCCGTGCTCTCCTTCATGCTGGAGACCGTCGGGAAGACTGTGGTGCTCACCGGAGCTCAGGTGAGGATGTGTTAGATGGAGCTGTATAATCAAACCCGAAGGGGTTGTCATTGTCACTTGGTGTTCAGAGTACCCACGTTTTGCTTGGACAGCGACTCACGTAATACGCCTATCACCGTTTTGTACGAATACACTGTCTCAGGACTAAGTACAACTTAGCCACATGTAATTGGTGTAGGCCCGATCCAGGATATGAACACTAGTCGTCTGTACGATAAGCGGTTTTCTACCAACTGAGCTATCACATCGTCTATACTATAAAATTATTGGGCAGATTGTGGGAACTTAGTCGAATTGAATCAGAGCGCTACCCTGTTCGCTGTGCAGAACTGGCAGCGGCAATCTTAGAATTATGGAGCGCCTTTTATGTGTCTATCTGTTATTTATTTAAATGTTTATTGACTTACTTAAACTAATACTATTTAAATTAACTTAATGTAGCCTGCTATACAAAAAATGCTATTGCGCAACAAATATAATGATATTATTCTGCACTGGCATTTCATCAATATCATTTGTCAAGGTAGAGCCGTGGATGAACCGTGATGATTATGATATTTGTGCTAGAAACACCACAATAACGTAGGTGAAGTTGGTATACTGTGAGTTCCCATAACTGTGCAATTCTGGATTTCCATATAAATTGCTTTCTTCTTTCGTCATATTTTGACGTGGTCGGGATGATATTTTCAAATTGTTATACATTTTCTCTGTTGTTCAGGTGCCAATCTTCCAGCCGCGCAGCGACGGCAACAACAACCTGTTCTGCGCCATCTTGATCGCTGCTACGCAGTATATTCCTGAAGTTACAGTATTCTTCGGTGCCAAACTATTTAGAGGGACCAGGTACATATTATTCTACTCTGAAATATGATTTATGTATATTTCACAGTAATTTTTGGGAAAGCTGATTTACTGAGATAGCAGATGTTTGATAATTTTATTAATTAAGGTTGTGGTGATGGGTCTCCTACAGCATCGCCCAACAGTCACTTAAAAACCCCAACATCCTTAGTTGTCTCTTACGGACACCCACGGGTAGAAAGGGGTAGTAGTATTCTAAACCGACACTACACTGCTATTCAATATGAAAAGTGTATTCGATTATAAAGAAGTTTGATTTTTCCTAAATATATTGAACCAAGAGTTCCGTACTAGCAAGCATAGATATGCATATTCGTATAAAGTAAAATCGCAGTTTTTCATTATGTGTTAAATTTCTGGGTACAAATATGTTATTTTCCCTTTTCAGAGTTAAAAAAGTATCAAACACGAGAATCTATGCGTTCGACTCCCCCAACTACCCCGCTCTCCTAGAAGCCAGGACCAGTATGGATATCGAACCCAAGATGCTAATCCATCCTATAGGATCGGTGCCCAATGAGTGCCGTCTTCATGATAAACTATCGCCTAAAGTCTACGTTCTCAAAGTGGCTCCTACAATAACGCCTGAAATCATTAGAGCTATTTGTGCGCCTCCTATGGAAGGTAATTTTAATTTAACTTCATTTGTAGTGCGCAGTAAAGGTTAAGTGATTTACAACATTGCACTAGATCATTGCAAATAGATTTTATCCCAACCCCATTCCGTTGAGGTAGTGCAAATTTTAACCAATTTTTCACATGACTAAACGGTATAAGTTTTTGTTAGATTTCTTATTCCAACAATTTTACAGATACAGCTTAGATCACTCGACTCATAGAGGTGGAACTTTAGATTTAGTTATTTATTCTACATTCAATCAAGTTTCAAGTTCAATCACCAGATGGTTCATTAACAAAATCAATTGGCCAGACCTACCCTTGCACATTAGGTCTATGTGGTGAACTCGGGAAAACAAACATAGTGGATCGTTGTGTTTCTTTTATGAATCTTGGTGTTGGTTGATATCACTAAAGTTTTCTAATAATGCTTCTTTAAAATAGTACAATAAATAATATCTCTTCCCAGGTGTAGTTCTCGAAACGTACGGCAACGGCAACATTCCGATCAAGCGTCGCGACATCTACGAAGAGATCGCGCGCGCGGTGGCCCGGCGCGTGCTCGTGGTCAACGTCACGCAGTGCCTCCACGGGACGGTGCTGGGGAAGGCGATCTATGAGACTGGATTGGTAAGTACTTACAGTTTTTGAGGCCATTTGTTACCATTGGTTAAGGACAGTGCCGGTTTTAGCACTACTAGCGCCCTTGGGCGAGATTTTTTCGGCGCCCCCTAACTGCGCCCCCCTTTAATCATATACGAAAGGCAATGGGTACAACAAATATAACCTTCTATTAAAAAAATCGTTTAATAAACTAATAAAATTTCACTCTTCTAGCCTTTCTATCAGCAAACTTTTTTATTAGACATTCAAAGTCTATGCTTTCTACAATTTCATTTTCGATTAACAAAGTTGCTAAGTTTATTCTATATTACAAGTATCGATCTTTTCAAAGTATTCACCCTGAGCACGTATACACTTTTCCATACGTCTCTGAATCAATTGGAAAATACCTGTGACCACTCTTCTTTAGATACCTAATATCTCGAAATTATAGACAACCAGCGCATCTTCTTTGCTTTCAAACCTCTTCCCCTTTAGTTTTTCTTTGATTTTTGGAAACAAGTAATAATCACAAGGCGCTAGGTCAGGGGAATATGGCGGGTGAGGAAGAATTGACACATTTTTCGAGTTGAAAAAGTCTAGTGTTCTGGCAGACGTGTGCGGGGCGCCGCATTGTCGTGATGCCAGAGGAGATGCCGGATTCCTAATTTCGGTCGCTTGACACACCAAGCTGATATTACTGTTGGAGCACAAACTGTCACATACCATTCGGAGTTCACTGTTCTTTCATTCTCTAGCACAAGAGGAGCAATATGATCCGTTTTGAAGAAAAACGAGGCGACCATTTGTTTCTGCGTGCTTCGTGCATGGCGACATTTCATTGGAGTTAGCTCGTCTTCAAAGCACCGTATAGTCGACTGTCGCTTTGATTCGGGATCATAGTTATATAGCCATGTATCGTCACCAGTCAGTATATCATATATGTTTTTTTTTCTCGCCTACGTTGAATTTATCTATCACTAGCTGACCCGACAGACTTCGTACTGTAAATTTACTTTCTTATACCTAAGTACCTACTTGTTTATTTTAAACGAAACTTAACTACCTATTATAGGTTTCTTTGTACAAAATTATTATTTAAAATGAATCACATAAATTAAATTTTAAAAATCAATTATAAACTTGAAACGAAGCGCCGCGCCGCGCCGCACTAAAAATTTTATAATTCGACACAACCATTAACATTATCTGCCCTCACGTGTCTGCCCGTTCGGGTCGCGCACCTCAATATGAGAGATAATATATGAGCCCACCCCCACCACCGCCGTCGCCGCCGCGCGCCGCCACTCGCCGCCTCTGTCGTGCTATGCGGACCGACGACCGACTGACACAACGACAGAACGCAGCCGCCGCCGCCGCCATCTCTGCCCTCGGCATTCTAAATGCATCTTGTGTATTAATAAAAGTTTTATGATATGTATATATTCGGAATCCTCATTTCATCAGCTTTAATTTGATATGCATTTTGTTTTATGTTTATTGGTCTATGTCGGTAGGTACATCGAGTAATTGAAAAAAAAGATATTTCGTAAATTAAACTTGAACACCAATAAAATCGTTATTGTGGCTAAACCTTAAAGGATAGACATATGCTATTGCAGACTTTTTTATAGACCTTTTTGAGAAGAATAATTCCCCGATACATTGTTATTCTGTATTTTGAGTTATTTCAGCAGCGCACGCAATGCAAGCCTCCAAAAAGCACGTTTTTCTTCCGTCCGTCTGATAACTGTTACGATTACTCTAATAATTTCTTAAGTAGGTACACCTAAATTATACACCTATAGAATCCCTGGAATGTCTTCTTTCCATTTTTGAAAACCGCATAGCTATAGATATAGTAGTTTTTGAGATCCTAGGTAACAAACACGTTTTGGGCGCCCTTTGCAACTTCATTTTATACTATGTATATAGATGAATAGGCACCAATACACGTTTTCACCAATTTCTGTTTGTGCGGCACCCATCTCGAACAACATTTACGGAGAAAAAGGTGGTCGTGAATTATGGTTTGCATTGCTGCTGATCCAATTCCTAGTCGGTTTTTGCGAATACGTTTTTCGACTGCACGAACATTTTCTTGCGTGACCGCGGTTGGCGGCCGTCCTGTCTTCGCTTCACATCTTCGAGACATCCCCGTCCTCTTTTAAATTCAGCAAACCTTTAAACCTTTTTCAAAGTTATAATAAATCATAGCGCGAAAATCACGTCGACTGAGCTCCATTGTTGCAAGTGAATTCCCGCCAGATAATCGGAAAAATGATGCTCATTCAAATAAAAAATAAATAAAAGAAGTGTGTTCTATATTCAAATATGTCAATAAAAAAGCTCACCAGTGTCAATTAAATGAGAAAAGAGTATATCTAACTTGTATTGGCATGCCTAGTACCCCAAACGTCAAACAGAACAATTTGATTCATCGTGATGTAATTGCAGTAAGGAACAACCAAGCATATTAGCTCCAGCTTAACGTTGAGACACGCTCAAACGAAAATTTTCTTAAATTACCTATAGGTATGTTGTTCTGTTTTACAATAACACAAGAAAGAAAAAAATATCCCTCACGGTTCTTGTCTTTTTTTGCCGTTGTAATGTAAGACTTGCTCAATGAGCGAGGGAACTATAAGGGGGCACCTGTGGTAAACTATAGAGTCAGAAAGAGCGCCAACCACGAGCGAAATCACGGGGCGCTGCTGGTCGCGGCGCCCCTTTTCGTCCGGCGCCCCTGGGCGGTCGCCCATCCGCGCCCTACCCTAACGCCGCCACTGGTTAAGGAATAGATCGCAAAAAAAAACTTTTATTCTTCAGACTACGGACGCCTGCCGTTTTGATAACATTCTCTATTTGATAAAGAATAAATGAAGGAAAGAAAAATTTCGACACAGGCGGGAAATTTTTCTTTCCTTCATTTATTCTTTATTTATTAGTAAAAATCCCCACATGGGGTTTTCATGAACAAAAAGATTTACATTCTCTTTTTGATCTTAATGTTTCCTCCTTAGTCGTCATCTCTAAAATTATCATCCATCCACATTGGCTATATATATCTTTTTGACCAATTTACTATCTTCCTTATTCTCTAAGTGCCCAAACCATAATAACATTATAGTTATATCTTACATACATACATATTTTAATACCTTATATTAAGCCGACACTACATGATAGAAATGATAATAATTGAAATGATACGTACGTACTAACGCCAATGATAATAATTGAAATGATACGTACGTACTAACGCCAATATTGTGCGTACCAACTTTAACATCGTACGGAGCCCTCTTCACGCGAGTTCAACTCGCACTTGTCCCCTTTTTTACTCATCAATCCTCTCTACTCTAAAATGATATATCTCTTATTCCAGTTGCTAGTGGAATGCGGGGTCGTCCCAGCGTTCGACATGACGGCGGAGGCGACACTGGCCAAACTGTCTTACGTCCTCACCAAGACTGAGCTTTCGTATGAACAGAAAGTGGAGGTAAACTTACCTCTAACTAATATTTTTGTTAACTACAATTTTTTAACTATAATTTTGCAACAAGGAGTGGTCATAGATTCGAAAGTAACAATTCTTCAGCTACTTATTGAATGAAGGTTGTACATAGGGTAGAAAATTGCAAAAATCTCTTATAAAACCCAGTCCCCTGTTTCCGTCACTTTTTTAAATTTATACTTCATAGAGCAAAAGGCATTTTAGTGGGATAATTGGTCCTTGTGCGATGCAATTAGTCAGCAAACATTGGAAGGACATCTTTTTATTATAAAAAAAATAACTTCTTATAAGTCGTGATATTAAAGTAATGATATTAAAGCTTTAACTATTCAATTTATTAAAACTTTATAACTATTAAAAAAAAGTGGTGAATGTAATAAATTTAATGATATTTTTTTACTTTTTCAGCTAATGAAGACCAATATAAGAGGAGAACTATACAACCCGAATCATTTAAATTAAACTTTGAGCTACGTATGTTATTAATAGGAGTATAAATAAAAATAAAAAAGTTTTTTTTTGTATTTTTATTTCAAATTGTTTTTCACACATCAATAATGATTAAAGAATAAATAAAACACATTAAGTCAAGAATAAAAAGTGAATAATTGTAAAGACCTTACAGAAGTATATTGTACGTAGTAAATGTGTGCTGTTGTGCCATTGTAGGTGTTTAAATTAAATTCACATAATACCTGATTTATTGTTCTAGGATCAATATAAAAAATGTTGAGTACTATTTAAGCTACTAAGAGGGTAAGACTACAAAACGCAATAGTAAATACTGAATCTTTACGAAACATTATTGATTTTAAAATCATATTTAATGTGATGAAACATACACCAATCTACTTTAATAGCTACATTTTCAAAAGTAGGTATAAAAACTATGTGATTTACACTTACAAAAAATAGGCATTTTTAGGACACACAGAAACACACACACACAGATATAAACTTACACTTACATTCCTAAATACAACACACAAATACTATTAAGAACAGCTGATTTATTTTAGCTTATTTAAAATAAATAACGAAAAAAAATGATATAAAAATATATTAAAACTAAAAAAAGAAACTGTTTGCAGTTTGAATAAATTAAAAGTTTTATCAAAGGTTTGTGTTGGAATGAGTTAAGTTTGAAGGAAAAAGTTTCTGTTTCTAAGATTGAAAATAAAAACCTTTTCAGCAATTTTCTACAAGTAGTGCCATATACTGTTATATACTTGAAGTAAAATTATGTGTGACACATTAAGCAAGCGATGAAATACAATTGGTAAAAATTAAAGCGTATTTAAAATGTTGATAGGGAATTGTGGTACAACTTTTGTCAAATAATTCGGTAACCAATTTAAAATATCGTAAACGAAATAGACATTCATATTTAATAAGGGATTTTTTTAAGCTATGTTCTATGTTTTACCTAAATTCAGATTTTTTTATATTTCATTTCTATTACTTAACGATAGAAGTATTGATACATTTCAAAATTTTACTAAGAGATTGAACAAACAAGTGAACACCATTTAGTTTTACTTATTTTCTATCCTTAAACAGAGATTTTACATTCTTAATTTTATTTTGAAGATTTTTTGTTAAACTATCACACCAACGCTAAGATCAGAATAAATAGATTATTACTCTTTGATTGAACTTAAAAGTCTACGGATTTCGTGATAAACTATTCTTTCAGCTTCTTATACAGCGTTCAATATTGTACAGTAACGCATGTGTTTGTGATTATTCGTAGTTTGTTAATATTAAATATTGTATGCATACAAATTTTGTATGTTCATTTATTTATCAAATAAAGCGCCACATAGCTATAGTGCTCATTTCTTCTATAGTTAATACTAAATAGCTTGACTGATTTGAAAGATGTTGTTGGACTTCAAATTCAATAAGATGGAATTTTCTGGTAAATGGTAACTAAATGTTCGATGTTATAACTATTATAATTCCTTTATAACGAAATTAATGGTCATTCTGTGGTCATAAGCTGGGTAGTTTAAATATATTTTTACCAAATTATATCTTTATTTTAGTTATTGATAAGAAATAACATAGAATATTCGCCCATGATTTAATTATTTGTTTAACAAATAAAGGTTTCATATTTAATTTTAAATTAATTGTGATTGTATTGTATAATGGCACGCTACTTTGGTTCTGACTATGTAATGAATACCACAGTACTGTCAAAATTATAAAACAATAAAAAATATGTTTTAGTCGTCAAATTAGAAAAACACGCTTGTAGCAACTATGGCACAATCATATTACCAGTAATTTGCAAAGTCAAATAAGGAATCAAGTCCACTTAATATTTTACAGTTAATAGAATCACTATATAAATAGCTAGCTTCTAAAAGTAAGCTTTGGATATCGAATGAATAAATAATATGCAGCTAAAAGTTATGTACTTCAGAGGGCGGAGTGCGAGCTTCAACCGAAATAACATTAATGTAAGGAATGATCAAGTTTCATAGATTGGAGTGAAAACATTTAGAGTACTTGTATCTTTCACTCCTTAGCAAAACTATAGTTGTAAAGTAAACTATTCGATGAAACTACCCCGGTATACTGGTAACATATTATTATTATAATATGAATTAATCAAAACTGTAGGCGGAGTTCGAGGTTCAACCTAAATCTCATTTATGTTCCGAAATATGGATTTTCATATATCAGAGTGAAATCAATCTATATTTGTGTCTCTTACACTCTTTAATATAACTTTACTGCAGCGTAAAGTAAACGATTCGATTAAACTCGCACTCTGCACTCTGTTCTGTCATTCTGGAGTATTAGTTTTACACACACTTATTTGTAAAAATACATTCGTCTATTAAATAAATACTAATGAAGTTTTTTCAAGGTACACATATGGTTAGTGGAGATTTTCGTAAACAGGGTAGACTTGACACCTTTAGTTTATTTTCGTGGATTCGTGCGCCGAAGTTAGCTGACTGATACTTCTTTCTTCTTCGAGCTAGTTGCAGCAGCTTCATTTGTAACTGTAATGAAGAAGAAGTATATATTAGTTTTATACCCATATTGATGACGTAAGAGGTGAATAAGGGTATTGGGGCTTTATGAGTGATTGTTGGGCGATGTGGTTGGGACCCATCACTAACATTATTTTTTATTATCTTTTTCTGACTCAACTTCCAAAAGTAGCTCCAAAGTTTTGGCTACCCATTTTTTGGATTTATAACTTTCGTGAATGTGTGTACCTTTATTACAGACACAAACAAAAGGGCAGTTGTACCATAACAATTTTTTTTAAATCTTTAAACCCTTCTTAATAACTAACTAAACACATATCAAAATCAAAATTATCAAAACTATAAAACTTTACGCTAGTTATCAATATAAGGCAACAGTCTACGCAGCACGGCGGCCTAAATCTGACAAAGCCTAAAACATGTGTTACAAAACCGAAGTGGCAACGGGCAGACACATTGCACATAGAACTGACAGCTGATGGTGCTGGAAGGTTTTAAAATGGTGGCCATGTACCGGACGTAGCAGTGTGGGTAGGATTTTAAAATTACCGACGACTTGGTCAAGGTCGCGGGAAGTCGATTAATGAGGGCATCACAGGACCGGTCTATGTGCAGATTTTTGTGGGAGGCCTATGTCTAGCAGAGGATGTCAATTGGTTGATGATGACGAGATATCACAGTTAGATATTTACGTTGTGTGTACGAGCTGTGTAGTGTCGGCTTAGAATAGCACTACCCCATTTCTTACTTATTGAAGATCCATTACCAAACAACCTTTACTTTACAATCTTTTCTCCATTCAACTTCCAAATGTGGCTGAGAAATTTCTTATTTTGAAACTATGGCTTGCCGATATATATATATATATGTATGTATTACCGGTAGCAGGCTGCAGTCTCCGCAGCACGGCGGCCAGGCCAAGGGCCGCCAAATGTTCTTGAGGAATTTCTAGCTTTGAAGCTCCGGCTACCCTTTT